>CAUYUJ010014388.1:48089-51514 GCA_963575745.1 Prorocentrum cordatum | reverse complement strand
CTCCTCCTCCTCCTCCTCCTCCTCCTCCTTCTCTCCTCAGGTCCCCTCCGCCCAGAGGCCTCCCGAATGGGGTCCGAGTAGATGGGGCCATAATCGCATCGCACCGCCGATGCATCGGCGATGCACTGGCGATGCACCGGCGCCGTCTGGGTGGAACAAAAAGCAAATCGGGCTCCGTATCGAACCGCATAGGCATGCGGCGCGATCCTCGGACCCCATGGTCCCGGTCCCATTTGAGAGGCCTGGACTTCCATTTTCCCCTGGAGTCTTTTCGAGGGATCGACATATACGTAAGCATCAGCTCTCAGAGGTCCGCGCGGACCTCCGAAAGTATATGATTATACCGGTTGACCTTCTTCGTCCTCCCCTCGCCCTCCCCGTCCTCCTGGGTCCCCTCACCCCGCCATTTCCAATTGCCCGTCGGCCCTCCCCAGTCCAAGCTCATGCCGTTTATTTTTCTTCGATTCTCCCCCTGTGTAGGTGCACAGTCGGCGCCCTCCGAGCCCAGACCTGCGAAGCCTTGATATTTGTGAGCGCGCGGTCCCCAGAAGTGTCAACCCTTCCCCCAGGGCCAAGTTCTCCTCCCGAGTTGCCTTTTGACGGTCCTGGGGCCTGGCAAGGGCCCCCAGAGGCCATCAACTGCGAAAAACCTCCGTCCTGATCTGTTTCAAGACGTCGCCTGTCTGGCTCTTGGGCCATAACTCTGCTCTCCAGCGGCCGCTCGGGACAATCTGGGCACCCCCCGCAAACGCCATCGGCGAGGCGCAGCCACCGAAGGCACCCCGAGGCTGGATGGCCACCGAGAACCGACGCAGACTCCCGAAAACCACGAACCGGAAACCTCGCACCTCGCTTCAAGTCGGGCGTGTCCCCCTACAGGGGGATTTTGGGCGAAAAATAAAACATGCTCAACAAAAATGCCCCCCAAGTGCTCAAAAATGGTCAACAAAATCGACCCCTGACTATTTTTGCACTATTTTTGAATATCCCCCCTGTAGAGGGACACGGCCGACTTAAACGTCGCCCGTCTGCGAGGGCGGCTCGTCGCCCGTCTGCGAGGGCGGCTCCCTCTGCGAGCGGCCCTCGCGCCGTCGGCCAAGCGGAGGCCCGCTTCACGGCGTGCGCCCGCTTCACGGCGGCCGCGGCCGCCAGCTCGGCCGTCGGCCGCGGCCGCGCACGGCACGGCAGCCGCGGCCGCCGGCTCGGCCACAGCGAGGCGGTGCAGCGGCGGCGGCCGCCGCCGCCGTCAGCTCGGCCGGCGCGGCAGCGGCAGTCTCGCGGCGGAGGCCGGCACCGTCGGCTCGGGCCGCTCGTGCCGGAGGCCGCTGGCGCGGCAGCGGCGGCGGCCGCCAGCGCCGTCGGCTCGGCCAGCGCGGCAGCGGCTGTCTCGCGGCGGTGGAGGAGGAGCAGGAACGGGCGTGCCAAATCTTGACGAAAAACAGGACGGACGGTTTCCTGAGTTGTCGGCCTCTGGGCGCCCAGATGCGGAGTGCTATTGATACACTTCACTTCCCTCCCGAGCAGCAGCAGCAGCAGCAGCAGCAGCAGCAGCAAGAGCAGCAGCAGCAGGGGGGAGAGGAAGGAGCAGGAAGGTGGATTACTGGGAGCTGGAGCCGGGGGGGGAAGCCGAGAGGCACTGGATGAGGCATTCCGAGGCCGCTGTCCAGCGGGAAGAGGCACAGGAGGGGGGATGGGCGGAGGTAGGGCCAGGTGCACGGGCAGGGGAGGGACCGCGGGGAGGAGGAACGCGCACAGCACCGCCTGCCCTGGCCCAAGGGCTCTGGGACCCCGCGAGATGGTGCGTTCCGAGCGGGAACTCAAGCTCAGCCCTGCACCCCCGCATCCTTCTTGGACGACGCTAGCCGTGTACCAGGCCAACTCGTTAAGAAGTTTCCGCGTTAGCTAGCATGCGCGGCAGCGTGCATCAGAAGGATAATAATAAGAAGAATAATAAGATGATGATGATGATGATGATGATGATGATGATGATGATGATGATGATGATGATGATGATGGTGAACATGATGAGTCATAGTAGCGGTACAAATGATACGATTACTAATACTACTACTACTACTACTACTACTACTACTACTACTACTACTACTACTACTACTACTACTACTACTACTACTACTACTACTACACTAATACTACTAACTACTACTACTACTACTACTACTACTACTACTACTACTACTACTACTACTACTACTACTACTACTACTACTACTACTACCACTACTACTACTACTACTGCTACTACTACTACTACACGACTACGACTACGACTACGACTACGACTACGACTACGACTACTACGACTACGACTACGACTACGACTACGACTACGACTACGACTACGACTACGAACTACGACTACGACACTACTACGACTGACTACCCACTACTACTACTGACTACTACTACTACTTACTACGCGACTACGACTATACGCTACGACTGCGACTACGACTCTACGACTACGACTACGACTATACTACACTACGACTACGACTACGACTAACAACTACACTAAACTACTACTACTACTACTACTACTACTACTACTACTACTACTACTACTACTACTACTACTACTACTACGACTACGACTACTACTACTACTACTACTACTACTACTACTACTACTACTACTACTACTACTACTACTACTACTACTACTACTACTACTACTACTACGACTACGACTACTACTACTAATAATAATACTATGAATAGTAAAAAGTGTAGTATTGGAAACGAATGATAAGAATTGTACTTATATCGGTAACAATACAAGTTTATTACTAGTAGGGATAAAAATAGCAATGGTAATGATACTAGTAATAATAATAATAATAATGATATTAGCAATAATAATATCAATAATAACAATAGTAGCAATTATAAAAAAAACAGGCAAATCTGAATAGGCATGAACTTTCGGAGTTCCGCGCGAATTTTCTTGGATCTGCGCTGGACCATCCTGACGGCGCCTCCTGCGCAGCCCCTGGCGCGTTCCGTGCGCCAGAGAGGGAGGCCCAGCGACGATCCAAAGTGCATGCTTGTGCCGACTCTCCTCATTCGACTGGGCCATTCTGGCACATGGATTGCCTTGCCCAGCCCTCGCCCTCACAAGACGCACCTCAGAGCTTGGGGAATCGGAACAGCAGCAGCTCTGTTCACGTCGGTCGGAGGAAGTAGGAAGGCGCTGGAAGTAGATTGGGCTCCCGCCCGCCCCCTGAAGAAAAAGGAAGAGGGACAACCACTCGATCCTTGAAGCAGGAAAGCGCCTGAAGTAGATTGGGAGATGGATATCCCAAAATACCTACTTTAAACGACCAGCGAATACTGGTCCGTGGGCCTCTTCTGGGACCCGAACGCACCAGTTTCCCAAGATGCGTCCCACCGTGGCTACGGAG
>CAUYUJ010014388.1:35589-43089 GCA_963575745.1 Prorocentrum cordatum | reverse complement strand
CTCTTATCCTCCTATGGGGCTGCTGCTGCTGCTGCTGCTGCTGCTGCTGCTGCTGCTGCTGCTCCCTCGTCTGCTCACGGCGAGGGCTCGCAGACTTGCCCCCTTGCTTGTCCTGACCGCGTCACTTATTGGCCGCATTCTCTTTGGAGGAGCGCGGTCCTCGTGCGACCCTGAGGAGCGCTGCGCAAGAAACGAGGGGGCGTCTTTGGCCACGGCGAGCCTCGAGCCTCGGCCACGAGTGGGCTTCTCGTCCTGACTCGAAGGAGCGGCCCGCACGCCGGAGCCCCCTCCTGAGCCCGAAGTGGTCCTCCTGCCGGCGCCTTGGCCGTGCTCCTGCAGGGGCCCATCGCAGCCTCTCGGGCCGCCCTCGGATGCCCCTCGGGAAGCTTCGGCGGCGAGCCCAGGGGGGAAGTCAGAGGGGGCAGGCCTTCTCAGGAGGCTCGAAAAGCCTTTTTGGCCTCCGGAGATGTTGTCTGAGTCTTCTCCGAAGACAGAGACACCTCCCCACCAGGCGCGAGGGTTTCTGAGAAGCCCCGCCGCCTTCTGAGAAGGCCCACCCACTCTCACTTCCCCCCGGGCTCGCCTCCGAAAGATGTCCCTGGAGGCACTGGCACCTTTACTGTTCAGGAACTGCGTCTCGAAGCTCCAGCTTTTCGTTAGACCGCTGCGAGCGGGCGCTCAGGACCTTTTTCCCCACATGTTTCGTGGGGTTATGGTTTTCTTCCCTTCCGCGTCTCACCCGCGTCTCCTCCTTTTCCTCCCTCTCCTTTTCTTTCTTCCCCACATGTTTCGTGGGGTTTTGGTTCCCCACTTGCTTCGTGGGGTTCTGGTTTTCTTCCCTGCCGCGTCGCACCCGCGTCTCACCTCACACCTCCCCTCCTCCTCACAGCACTGCTCAGCACAGCTTGGTCTCTCACCGCGGCGTCTATGCGTGCCAGGGTCGGAGAGCGTGGCAGGCGTGGCACTTTCTCGACAGCAGGGGGGGTGCGTAGGTGGTGGTCTCTCACCGCGGCCCCTATGCGTGCCAGGGTCGGAGAGCGTGGCAGGCGTGGCACTTTCTCGACACCAGAGAGGGTGCGCAGGGGGGGGTCTCTCACCGCGGCGTCTATGCGTGCCAGGGTCGGAGAGCGTGGCAGGCGTGGCACTTTCTCGACACCAGAGGGGGTGCGCAGGGGGTGGTCTCTCACCGCGGCGTCTATGCGTGCCAGGGTCGGAGAGCGTGGCAGGCGTGGCACTTTCTCGACACCAGAGAGGGTGCGCAGGGGTGGTCTCTCACCGCGGCGTCTATGCGTGCCAGGGTCGGAGAGCGTGGCAGGCGTGGCACTTTCTCGACACCAGAGGGGGTGCGCAGGGGGTGGTCTCTCACCGCGGCGTCTATGCGTGCCAGGGTCGGAGAGCGTGGCAGGCGTGGCACTTTCTCGACACCAGAGGGGGTGCGCAGGGGGTGGTCTCTCACCGCGGCGTCTATGCGTGCCAGGGTCGGAGAGCGTGGCAGGCGTGGCACTTTCTCGACACCAAAGGTCGGAGAGCGTGGCAGGCGTGGCACTTTCTCGACACCAGAGGGGTGCGCAGGGGGTGGTCTCTCACCGCGGCGTCTATGCGTGCCAGGGTCGGAGAGCGTGGCAGGCGTGGCACTTTCTCGACACCAGAGGGTGCGCAGGGGGTGGTCTCTCACCGCGGCGTCTATGCGTGCCAGGGTCGGAGAGCGTGGCAGGCGTGGCACTTTCTCGACACCAGAGAGGGTGCGCAGGGGGTGGTCTCTCACGCGGCGTCTATGCGTGCCAGGGTCGGAGAGCGTGGCAGGCGTGGCACTTTCTCGACACCAGAGAGGGTGCGCAGGGGGTGGTCTCTCACCGCGGCGTCTATGCGTGCCAGGGTCGGAGAGCGCGGCAGGCGTGGCACTTTCTCGACACCAGAGAGGGTGCGCAGGGGTGGTCTCTCACCGCGGCTCTATGCGTGCCAGGGTCGGAGAGCGTGGCAGGCGTGGCACTTTCTCGACACCAGAGAGGGTGCGCAGGGGTGGTCTCTCACCGCGGCTCTATGCGAGCCAGGGTCGGAGAGCGTGGCAGGCGTGGCACTTTCTCGACACCAGAGAGGGTGCGCAGGGGGTGGTCTCTCACCGCGGCTCTATGCGTGCCAGGGTCGGAGAGCGTGGCAGGCGTGGCACTTTCTCGACACCAGAGGGGGTGCGCAGGGGTGGTTTCTCACCGCGGCGTCTATGCGTGCCAGGGTCGGAGAGCGTGGCAGGCGTGGCACTTTCTCGACACCAGAGGGGGTGCGCACGGGGTGGTCTGTCACCGCGGCGTCTATGCGTGCCAGGGTCGGAGAGCGTGGCAGGCGTGGCACTTTCTCGACACCAGAGAGGGTGCGCGGGGTTGGTCTCTCACCGCGGCCCCATATGCGTGCCAAGGTCGGAGAGCGTGACACGCGTGGCACTTTCTCGACACCAGGGGGGGTGCGCAGGGGGGTGGTTTCTCACCGCGGCGCCTATGCGTGCCAGGGTCGGAGAGCGTGGCAGGCGTGGCACTTTCTCGACACCAGGAGGGTGCGCAGGGGGTGGTCTCTCACCGCGGCGCCTATGCGTGCCAAGGTCGGAGAGCGTGGCAGGCGTGGCATTTCTCGACACCAGGGGGGGTGCGCAGGGGGTGGTCTCTCACCGCGGCCCCTATGCGTGCCAGGGTCGGAGAGCGTGGCAGGCGTGGCACTTTCTCGACACCAGAGGGGGTGCGCAGGGGGTGGTCTCTCACCGCGGCGCCTATGCGTGCCAGGGTCGGAGAGCGTGGCAGGCGTGGCACTTTCTCGACACCAGGAGGGGTGCGCAGGGGGTGGTCTTTGGCAGGCGTGGCACTTTCTCGACACCAGCAGGGGGTGGTCTTCACCGCGGCGTCTATGCGTGCCAGGGTCGGAGAGCGTGGCAGGCGTGGCACTTTCTCGACACCGGAGAGGGTGCGCAGGGGGTGGTCTCTCACCGCGGCGTCTATGCGTGCCAGGGTCGGAGAGCGTGGCAGGCGTGGCACTTTCTCGACACCAGAGGGGGGTGCGTAGGGGGTGGTCTCTCACCGCGGCCCCTATGCGTGCCAGGGTCGGAGAGCGTGGCAGGCGTGGCATTTTCTCGACACCAGGGGGGGGGCGCAGGGGGTGGTCTCCCTATGCGTGCCAGGGTCGTCCAGGCATTGCAGGCGTGGCATTTTCTCAACACCAGAGGGGGTGCGCAGGGGGTGGTCTCCCTATGCGTGCCAGGGTCGCCCAGGCATAGCCTCTAGTTCGGGATTGCGTATTGCCTTTCGTATCCAAGGGCCAGGCGACGCCGGATATGACCGTCACAGATGACTCCTCAACCCCTCCTCTCCCCCCACACGTCCTCCCCCTCCTTTCAACGACCACAGGGGGCACCTGAGAGCATGACGGCGGTGGTAGTGGTAGCGCGTTTCACACAAGACATCAAATCAGTATGTGGGGTTCCTCGGTAGCGTAAGTCGAGTTCCGAGGCGTGCCGCCGTCACCCCGGGTGCGCGAACGCGCACGCCGAGGCGGCGGACTGGGGCCCGAGCACTCTCCCTCCCCCCAAAATGGCCCCCCAAGACGGCAGGTTCGTGCCGTGCCGACTTCGGCGATTGTTCCTGACACCGCGGGGATCGTTCAACCTGGAACGATCGGCCGTTTCCGAAACGTCAGATCGTTCCCCATCGAAGGATTCTTGGCCGCCGCCAGCGTTCAACGTTGAACGCCGGCGGCGGGGTCACCGCAGGTCGACACGAAGCGAACCTGCCGTACCTCGAGATGCCCCCAAATGGCCCTAAGGACGGCCCAAGAGGGACCCAGCACTGCCCCCTTGGGCCCCCAGGACGGCCCAAGAGCGGACGCGGTGCTTGTCCAGCCGTGTCCTGCAGGCCCCAGGAATATACACCACCACCATGTCGATTCCTCCTCCCTCCTCTACCCTCGTATCCCGTTCCTCTTTCCTGTCCGTGGGAGGGGGTGAGGGAAGTGGTGGTGGTGTCTATGTCTGGGCCCCGTATGTCCCGAGCCCGCGGAGATGGGAAGAAGCAGCGCGAAGCCGCCTTCCGAGGCCACTCCGTGGCCGACGTCTACGAGCTGGTGAGAGACATCGACGGCCGGTGCCCCAGGGTGATTCTGCTTATGACTCTTGTCGGCAGATTCTGGTTCCGACTCTCCTCCTCGGAGAGGACAAGTCCTAACCCTCATCCTGTCCGCCTCCTCACCATCACCATCATGATATCCCTTCCCAGGCGGTCCCCCTTTCCTGGCCACTTCCGTTGCGCAATTCTCCTCACGCCGTCTTCCTCGCGCGCGCCCAGCTTAGTCCACGTCGCTCAAGGCGTTTGACGGAGGCGCGGAGAGAGTGACGGACGACGCGAGACGAATGACAAGAAGGGGATGGAGAGACTGCGCGAAGCCAGACTGGCGAATGGCGAAGATCGAACTCCTTCACACAGAAGGCTGATATTCCAAGCTCGTGCAACCAAACCCAAGTTCGCGGCCGAGTTGTTAGGATCGGGAGTTTTTGACTGTGTCCTGGGGACACAGGAGAAGGGTCTTTTGAACAGTGATATGCTCGGAATGTTGGCGCCTGACAAAGCGTCCAGCCAGATCTTGAAACGAGGCTCCCATCCGGCCGCCTGCCCGCATCTTGGAACGAGTCGAGTTGGTCGTCTCGGAAGGGATCGGTTTGCCAAGGTTCGGTCAGGCCGCTCCTGACAACTGCTGCCAGCCTTCGCCCCCGTCATCTCCAGCCCTGTCTCGGAACGGGGCGAGGTGAGACAACGGGAGCTCAAAATCGGTCCCCAAAACCATGGGTGAAGTCGGGCATGTCCCCCTACAGGCCGAGTTTGGACGAAAAATTATGTAAAAAACTCAAAAAATGTTCAACAATAATTCAAGAATAGTCCCCAGACTATTTGTTTGACTATTTTGGAATACTCCTCCTGTAGAGGGACGGGCACGACTGAAACCATGGGTCCAAATGCGTCAATTTCCCGAGCTGCGTCCAGCCGTGGCCACGAGGGGGCCCCCCGAAGACCAACAAATTATCGCTGTCTCAACTCTTCTGATCCCCAAACATGCGATATCTTGATATTTTCCGTACGCGGTCCCTGGAAGTCCCGACCCTTTGCGTGGGACCAGTTTTCCATCCTGAGTAGTTTTGCTGATGGTCCCGAGGCTCGGTAAGGGCCCCCAGAGGCCGAAAACAACGAGAAAGACGGATTTTGATTAAGACGTTGCACGTCTGGGAACCGTGCTTCTGGTGGCAGTGGACAGGCTGCTCTGAATCAGACGGGCGCCAGAGCGGACGCCAGTAGACGCCGCGGCGAGACCGCATCTCCAGGCACGCGAGGGCAAGTAAGGAGGGGAGGAGGAAGGGAGAGGCAGCACGCCCTCTTCCCAAGACCCCGACATCCGCCGAAATGGTTCTGCCAACCCGCGGCCCCCAAGTCCCCGACCCCGTGCCTGGGGACCTCCGGGAACCTGCGGGGGCCTCCGGGACATCCACCTGGAGACCTCTAGAGGCACGGGGTGGCGGGGTGGGGAAGATCGCGTGGTGGGTAGGATTGCGGATGCCATGACAAAGGACACTCGAACAGTCCAATCATTGAATTGCAAGCATGCTGTACGTTGAAGAATGTGTGCAGCATTCTCAAAAAACGGCTTAACATGCATGTTTAAAACATGTTGGACACACTTGTATACATCTCGAAGCTCGTTGGCGACATGCCTCCTCTCCTTTGCTCGTCTTCCACAGGGGCAGGATTGGATATCCTTCGTAGGGTGTGGAGGATGGATCGACTCAGCGGGTCAGCTCCAAGCGCGTGGGCTGGCCAGAGCAGGCCGTCGATGCGTAATGCCATGTGGGCGGGGAGGGCAGTCTGCTAGGCGGCTGGACCCAGGACAGAAGAAGATCCTTCAAGGTGCCTTCCCCGCGGCGAGCGAGGGGGGGAAGTGAGAAATGAAGGCCTTCTCAGAATGCGGCGGGGCTTCTCGGAAGCCCCACGGCCTTCCGAGAGGTTGTCTGCGCCTTCGGGGAAGCCTCGGGGAGCTCCTCGGCAGGCCGGGGGAAGGCCTTCTGACAAGGCCCGCCCCTTCTCGGGAGCGGCCAAGAGGGGGGTGTCCAAGAGGGGGGGGTGCAAATCATGACCGGCGGCATGTGCGCGGCCCAGCGGGGGGGCCAGGGACGCAATGAAATGAGAAGAGGCGCCATGAGATCTGGGGAGACATCATGGCCCCCGCCATGATATCCACCCCCCCCCTAGTCATCACCCCCCTCTTTTCCGCTCCCGACCTTCTCGCTCACCCCCTCCCCCCCCGGGCTCGCCGCCGGGCCTGCCCCCCTCTGCGCGTGGCCGCGGGGAGGACGGAGGCAGCCCAGGCAAGGGAGCATCGGAGAGCTCCGGCCGCGCGCCCGCGTCGGGCCTGGCCGGGGCCAGCCTGTGGGCCCAGGGTCGGCGTGTGCGCCACACGACCCCCATGGCTTGGCCAGGCAGGCAGATGCGGCGGGGTCTAGGCTCCTCCTCCTCCTCCTCCTCCTCCTCCTCCTCCTCCTCCTCCTCCTGGACAGAAGAACGTCCTTGAAGAACATGAGGCCCTCCGCCCGCTCAAACTGAAGAACCGCCGAGAGTGCCCTCCACCAGGGTGCACAGGAAAATCCAGCAGACGCGAAGAACATCAGGGTACCCTCCCCGAGCCGACCTCGATCTTATACCTCGGCCCGACCGTATAATTAAGCAGTGTGGTTTGGGGCTGGTCCCAGCTTCGGCTTGACTGGTGACTGGTGCCGCCCCCTCTTTGCTTCACTCGTGCTCCTCCGCGTCGCTCTCGCGACGGCTTGCCGAGGAACCGCTCAGAGACCAGCCAGTTCTGTCGAGGTCTTGAACCTTGCAGAGGGAACGAAACCTCTGTTTGGCCCCAGCCACGCCTAGATTTACGAGCAGCGCACGAGGAAGAACAGAAGAAACTTCGAGCATCCTCCAAAACAAAATCGGCAAGAGACCTCCATGAGTTCTCCGACATTCCCAAATGTCTGCGGAGGCCTCCGAAGTCCCTGGAGGCCTCCAAAGGCCACCACAGGCTCAAAAATATCCAATAGTGCAAAACAAATCCACCTCCTCGGAACCCCGAACCAATTTCGAGACCACAACGGCCAGAGGCCTCCAGAGGCTCCCCCTAACTTTGTGGATGCCACGACAATGGACACCCTGACAGTCCTATCATTGAACTTGAAATGTGTTCAAAATGTCGGAAACATGTTCTAAACATGTTCGTTACATGTTTAAAAAATGTTTAATCCATGTTTTAGACATCCAGAAATTATTTGACAACATGCGTCCTCTCCATTGATCGTCCTCCACAACCCTAGCTCTCCTCGGAACCCCAAGTCCCTTCCGAGGCCGTAGGGGGGATGGGAAAGGGGGGATGCATCGACCTGGAATCGGCGATACATCGTCGATAGATCGGAGATAGGCCTCCGATAGTGAATCCACACCT
>CAUYUJ010014388.1:13442-32989 GCA_963575745.1 Prorocentrum cordatum | reverse complement strand
GCCGAAGTACGCCTACTAGTACGCCCCGGCGAGTCGTACTAGTACGCCGAAGTACGCGTACTAGTACGCCCCAGCGGGGCGTACTAGTACGGCTAAGTACGCCTATTAGTACGACCCGCTGCGGTCGAGAGGCGTACTCGTAGGGCCGAAATACGCCTACTAGTACGACCCGGCGGGTCGTACTAGTACGGCTAAGTACGCCTACTAGTACGACCCGCTGCGGTCGGGAGGCGTACTCGTAGGGCCGAAGTACGCCTACTAGTACGCCCCGGCGGGTCGTACTACTACGGCTAAGTACGCCTACTAGTACGACCCGCTGCGGTCGGGAGGCGTACTCGTAGGGCCGAAGTACGCCTACTAGTACGACCCGGCGGGTCGTACTAGTACGGCTAAGTACGCCTACTAGTACGACCCGCTGCGGTCGGGAGGCGTACACGTAGGGCCGAAGTACGCCTACTAGTACGACTCCGCGGGTCGTACTAGTACGGCTAAGTACGCCTACTAGTACGACCCGCTGCGGTCGGGAGGCGAACCCGTAGGGCCGAAGTACGCCTACTAGTACGACTCCGCGGATCGTACTAGTACGGCTAAGTACGCCTACTAGTACTACCCGCGGCGGTCGGGAGGCGAACCCGCAGGGCCGAAGTACGCCTACTATAAACTATAATAAAAAAAGTAAAGAAAAACTAAGTACGACTCCGCGGGTCGTACTAGTACGGCTAAGTACGCCTACTAGTACGACCCGCTGCGGTCGGGAGGCGAACCCGTAGGGCCGAAGTACGCCTACTAGTACGACTCCGCGGATCGTACTAGTACGGCTAAGTACGCCTACTAGTACTACCCGCGGCGGTCGGGAGGCGAACCCGCAGGGCCGAAGTACGCCTACTAGTACGACTCCGCGGGTCGTACTAGTACGGCTAAGTACGCCTACTAGTACTACCCGCGGCGGTCGGGAGGCGAACCCGTAGGGCCGAAGTACGCCTACTAGTACGACTCCGCGGGTTGTACTAGTACGGCTAAGCAGGCCTACTAGTACGACCCGCGGCGCTCGGGAGGCGAACCCGTAGGGCCAAAGTACGCCTACTAGTACGACTCCGCGGGTTGTACTAGTACGGCTAAGCAGGCCAAAGTAGCCCTACTAGTACGCCCCCGCCAACCCCCCGGGGCCGTACTAGTAGGCCAAAGTAGCCCTTCTAGTAGCCCTCGCCGGGGCGGACTTTCGAGCATGTCTCGAGCGGGGGGCCTCTCCGCCGGACGTACTAGTAGGCCAAAGTAGCCCTACTAGTACCCCACCGCCAGCCCCTCGGGGCCGTACTAGTAGGCCAAAGTAGCCCTTCTAGTAGCCCCGCCGGGGCGGACTTTCGAGGATGTCTCGAGCGGGGGGCCTCTCCGCCGGTCGTACCAGTAGGCCAAAGTAGCCCTACTAGTACGCCCCCGCCAGCCCCCCGGGGCCTGTACTAGTACGCCAAAGTAGCCTTACTAGTAGCCACGGGGGGGCGGATTTTCGAGGAAGTCTCGAGCGGAGGCCCTCTCCGCCGATCGAACTAGTACGCCAAAGTAGCCCTACTAGTACGCCCCCGCCAGGCCCCCGGGGACCCGTACTAGTAGGGCTACTTCGTGCCTACGCCTCGCCGGAGCGGACATGCAAGGATGTCTCGAGCGGGAGCCCTCTCCGCCAGTCGTACTTGTAGACCAAAGTAGCCCTACTAGTACGCCTCCGCCAGCCCCCCGGTGCCCGTACTAGTAGGCGAAAGTAGCCCTACTAGTAGGCCCGCCGGGACGGACTTTCGAGCATGTCTCGAGCGGGTGGCCTCTCCGCCGGTCGTACTAATAACCCAAAGTAGCCCTATTAGCACGCCCCCGCCAGCCGGTCGTACTAGTAGGCCAAAGTAGCCCTACTAGTACGCCCCCGGCAGCCCCCCGGGGCTCGTACTAGTAGGCTCAAGTAGCCCTACTAGTAGCCCCGGCGGGGCGGACATTCGAGGATGTCTCGAGCGGTGAACCTCTCCGCCGGTCGTACTAGTAGGCCAAAGTAGCCCTACTAGTACGCCCCCGCCAACCCCGGGGCCGTACTACTAGGCCAAAGTAGCTCTACTAGTAGCCCCGGCGGGGCGGACATTCGAGGATGTCTCGAGCGGGGAGCCTCTCCGCCGGTCGTACTAGTAGGCCAAAGTAGCTCTACTAGTACGCCCCCGCCAGCCCTCCGGGGCCGTACTAGTAGGCCAAAGTAGCCCTACTAGTAGCCCTGCGGGGGCGGACATTCGAGGATGTCTCGAGCGGGGGGCCTCTCCGCCGGTCGTACTAGTAGGCCAAAGTAGCTCTACTAGTACGCCACGGCCGCCGGCCCCCCGGAGCCGTACTAGTAGGCCAAGCCCTACTAGTAGCCCGGCTGGTCTGACATTCGAGATGTCTCGGCGGGGGTCCTCTCCGCCGGTCGTAACTAGTAGCCCCAGGAAGCCCTACTAGTACCCCGCCGCCAGCTCCTCGGGGCCGTACTAGTAGACCAAAGTAGCCCGACTAGTAGCCCCGCCGGGGCGGACTTTCGAGGATGTCTCGAGCGGGGGGCCTCTCCGCCGGTCGTACTAGTAGGCCAAAGTAGCCCTACTAGTACGCCCCCGCCGGCCCCCCGGAGCCGTACTAGTAGGCCAAAGCCCTACTAGTAGCCCCGGCGGGGCGGACATTCGAGGATGTCTCGAGCGGGGAGCCTCTCCGCCGGTCGTACTAGTAGGCCAAAGTAGCCCTACTAGTCGTACGCCCCCGCCAGCCCCCCGGGGCCGTACTAGTAGGCCAAAGTAGCCCTACTAGTAGCCCCGCCGGAGCGGACTTTCGAGGATGTCTCGAGCGGGGGGCCTCTCCGCCGGTCGTACCAGTAGGCCAAAGTAGCCCTACTAGTACGCCCCCGCCAGCCCCCCGGGGCCTGTACTAGTACGCCAAAGTAGCCCTACTAATAGCCCCGGCGGGGCGGACTTTCGAGGATGTCTCGAGCGGGGAGCCTCTCCGCCGGTCGTACTAGTACGCCAAAGTAATCCTACTAGTACGCCCCCGCACTAGTAGGCCAAAGTAGCTCTACTAGTAGCCCCGCCGGGGCGGACTTTCGAGGATGTCTCGAGCGGGGGGCCTCTCCGCCGGTCGTACTAGTAGGCCAAAGTAGCTCTACTAGAACGCCCCCGCCAGCCCCCCGGGGCCCGTACTAGTAGGCCAAAGTAGCCCTACTAGTAGCCCCGGCGGGGCGGACTTTCCAGGATGTCTCGAGCGGGGGGCCTCTCCGCCGGTCGTACTAGTAGGCCAAAGTAGCCCTACTAGTACGCCCCCGCCAGCCCCCCGGGGCCCGTACTAGTAGGGCTACTTCGACCCTACTAGTAGCCCCGCCGGGGGGGGCTTTCAAGCATGTCTCGAGCGGGGGCCCCCTCCGCCGGTCGTACTAGTAGGCCAAAGTAGCCCTACTAGTACGCCCCCGCCAGCTCTCCTGGGCCGTACGAGTACGCCAGAGTAGCCCTACTAGTAGCCCCGCCGGGGCGGACATTCGAGGATGTCTCGAGCGGGGGGCCTCTCCGCCGGTCGTACTAGTAGGCCAAAGTAGCCCTACTAGTACGCCCCCGCCAGCTCCCCGGGGCCCGTACTAGTAGGGCTACTTCGTCCCTACTAGTAGCCCCGCCGGGGGGGACTTTTGAGCATGTCTCGAGCGGGGGGGCCCTCCGCCGGTCGTACTAGTAGGCCAAAGTAGCCCTACTAGTACGCCCCCGCCAGCTCTCCTGGGCCGTACGAGTACGCCAGAGTAGCCCTACTAGTGGCCACGCCGGGACCGGTTTCCGAGAATGTTTCGAGCCGGATTCCCTTCCGCCGACCGTACTAGTAGTAGGCTCAAGTGGCTCTACTAGAATACTCCGGCCTAAACCCTCCTACCCATTCCCTCTGCTCCCTCCTCCCTCTCTCTCTGTCTCTCTCTCTCTCTCTGTCTCTCTCTCTCTCTCTCTGTGTATTCCTCAGAACCATCTCTATCGGGGAGCTCATACTGGAACCAGCAACCCCGCCATAAAATAAAAATGTTGCTGGAAAACCCATAAAAAAGCGGCTCGGGCGTACGAGTAGGGCTGCGTACGGCTACTAGTACGACTGCGACGTGCACGGCCGAGCGTACGAGTACGGCTACGTACCGGTACGAGTACGACTGGAGGGGGCGTACGAGTTCGGCGATGTGGGCCTACTAGTACGGCAGCAGAATGCAAGGACGGCCTTACTAGTACAGCTACGTACGCCTACTAATACGGCGGCGGTGTGCCAGGTCGGGCGTACGAGTACGGCTACGTACGGCTACGAGGACGACTGCGACGTGCCCGGCCGAGCGTACGAGTAGGGCCACGTACGCGTACTAGTACGACCGGAGCGGGCGTACTAGTACGGCTACGTAGCCCTACTAGTACGCCTGCGGCGTGCACGGCCGAGCGTACGAGTACGGCTACGTACGGCTACTAGTACGCCTGTGGCGTGCACGGCCGAGCGTACTAGTACGGCTACGTAGGCCTACTAGTACGCCTGCGGCGTGCACGGCCGAGCGTACGAGTACGGCTACGTACGGCTACTATACGCCTGCGGCATGCACGGCCGAGCGTACGAGGCTACGTACGGGTACTAGTACGCCTGCGGCGTGCACGGCCGAGCGTACGAGTACGGCTACGTACGGGTACTAGTACGCCTGCGGCATGCACGGCCGAGCGTACGAGTACGGCTACGTACGGCTACTAGTACGCCCCGCGGTCGTACTAGTAGGACGAAGTAGGCCTACTAGTACGACGACCGGGCAAAGCAAGCCTATTCTGCCTCCTGGGAGCCTCCTGGGAATCTCCTGCTCCCCCCTGGGGCCTGTCCTGGGCGTCCTGCGGCCTCCTGAAGCTCTCTGGGGCCTCCTGGGGCTCCCAGGGTCCCACGAGATAATGTAACATGTGTCTTTCTTGGGCCCCCAGGCTGGACCACCTCTTGCGCGGCATCTGGGAGCTCAGAGTTGCGAGAATGTCTTGTGCGAAACAGGCCGGACCACCTTGCGCATGGCATCTCAGAGCTCAGAGTTGCGAGGATGTCTCGGGCGAGATGGGCCGGACCACCTCGCGCAGGGCATCTCAGAGCTCAGAAGTTCGAGGATGTCTCAGGCGGGCTCCCAGGGTCCCAGGGAGGATATGTAACATGTGGTCTTCTGGGCCCCCAGGCTGGACCACCTCTTGCGCGGCATCTGGGAGCTCAGAGTTGCGAGAGTGTCTTGTGCGAAACAGGCCGGACCACCTTGCGCGGGGCATCTCAGAGCTCAGAGTTGCGAGGATGTCCCAGGCGAGACGGGCCGGACCACCTCGCGCAGGGCATCTCAGAGCTCAGAATTTCGAGGATGTCTCAGGCGAAACGGGCCGGACCACCTCTCGCGCGGCATCTCCGAGGTCAGAATTTCGAGGATGTCTCAAGCGAAACGGGCCGGACCACCTCGCGCAAGGCATCTCCGAGCTTAGAGTTTCGAGGGAGGATGTCTCAAGCGAAACGGGCTGGACCACCTCTCGCGCGGCGTCCCGGAGCGCAACTTTTCGAGGATGTCTCAGGCGAAACGGCCAATCCTGGCCAACTCAGAAACGAGAGTTGTGAGGATGTCTCAAGCGAAACGGCCCGGACCATCAAATTTTTGTGAGGATGTCTCTGCTTCGGCTTCCCTCGGCCGGAGTTAGCTTCTACCACAACAACACCCCGTTCAGCAAGCTGTTTGGGGAACCATTGGGCAATTTATAATTTTCGGCTTCTGGGGCCCTTTGGAGGGGCCTCTGGAGGCGCTCTTGGGGCGTTTTGGCGGCGTCGTCGGCCGTCCTGAGGCCATCTTCGGCGTATCCGGGGCCTCTGGGGGCTGTCTTTGGGCGTCCTGGGAACCCGGAAATCATATTCCCCGAGAGGCTTCCGGGAACATATTTTCGAACGAGGCCCTATTGGGCCTCCCTGAGACCGTCTTGGGGGCCTCCTGGGCCGGCTTCGGAGCCTCTTGGGCCGTCTTGGGGGGTTCCGTGAGCCCCACAGGCCGACCCTTTTGGGCTATCTTGGGCCGTCTTGGGTCTCTCTTGGGCTGTCTTGGGGCTCCTCGGGGGCGTCTGGGGCACTGTGAAGACGAAGCCAGCGAGTATGCTGAAAATGTACGTTTTACATTGGGAATGGGCGGATTTTTGCCTCTTGGAGGCCCTCTTGGGGCCCTCTTCGGCCATCTTCAAGCCATCTCGGGCCCTCCGGGGCCTCGCTGAGGCTGTCTTGTGGGCCTCTGGGGCGTCCTGGGAGCCCGGAAGTATGTTCCTGGAGAGGCTTCGGGGAACATGATGTCGAACGAGGCTCTGTTGGACCTCCCTGAGGCCGTCTTGGGGGCCTCCTGGGCCGGCTTCGGAGCCTCTTGGGCGGTCTTGGGGGGTTCCGTAAGCCCCACAGGCCAACCCTTTCGGGCCGTCTTGGGCCCTCTTGAGTCTCTCTTGGGCTGTGTTGGGGCTCCTCGGGGGCGTCTGGGGCACTGTGAAGACGACGCAAGGGAGTATGCTGAAAATGTATGTTTTACATTGGGAATGGGCAGATTTTTGCATCTTGAAGGCCCTCTTGGGGCCCTCTTCGGCCATCTTCAAGCCATCTCGGGCCCTCTTGGGCCTCGCTGAGGCTGTCTTGTGGGCCTCTGGGGCGTCCTGGGAACCCGGAAATCATGTTCCCCGAAAGGCTTTCGGGAACATGATTTCGAGCGAGGCCGTCTTGGGGGCCTCCTGGGCCGGCTTCGGAGCCTCTTGGGCCGTCTTGGGGGGGATCCGTGAGCCCCACAGGCCGACCCTTTTGGGCAGTCTGGGGCCCTCTTGGGTCTCTCTTGGGCTGTGTTGGGGCTCCGCGGGGGCGTCTGGGGCACTGTGAAGACGAAGCCAGCGAGTATGCTGAAAATGTACGTTTTGCGATGGGAATGGGCGGATTTTTGCCTCTTGGAGGCCCTCTTGGGGCCCTCGTCGGCCATCTTCAAGCCATCTCGGGCCCTCTTGGGGCGCTCTTGGGCGTCTTCGGAGCCTCTTGAGGCTTTCTTGACCATCTGTACGGCCCGCGTGGCCTGTCGTGGGCAATTTGGAAACGGCCTGGGGCAGTCCCAGGGGGTCCGTGACCCCCCAAAGGTTCCGGGGGGCGCCCATGGGGGATGATGGCACCGGCCCGGGCCCCCCCCGGCCTACTCCGATACATATATATATATATATATATATATTGTATATGCATATATATATGCATATATTAATATATATAATATATTATATATATATTATATATAACATACATACATACATACATACATGCATACATACATATTCATATATATACATATATCTATATATACACATACCTATACATAAACATATACATATACGTATACATATACATGTGCATACAAATACACATACACATACACATACACATACACATACACATACACATAGACATAGACATAGACATACGCATACACATACATACATACGTCTCTATGATTGTACAGTAGTACATATACAGCTTTGTGCACAGCCAGCTATCTACACATTTACACCTTTGCAGATGAAACAAACTACATACCTAATCACCGTTTACACACATGTGTACATACGTAGATCCCTACACACATACCTACATGTATACATGCGTGTCTGCATATCTGAATGGCAGGTGCACGTATGTGTGAATACAAATATGCGTCTATGTACGTATACACATGTGTGTGTGGCTATATATATACACATATTCTCATACGCACCTCTCCGAGGGAGTAGAGCTCAGAGGCGATTAATGCGCACGCGTCCGCGATTTTTCTGGGCGTTTCGCTCGGGACATCCTCGAAATTCTGAAAATCGGTGGCACCCCTCACGCAGATCGTGACGTCAGGGTCCAAAAACATATGGGAATTTCAACATGTTAACATAAAACCTTCAAAAACAGATGGTAATTTCAATAATTGTGACCCCGATTCTCAGAGAATGGCGGTTTCGCTTGAAAAATCCTTCCAAAATCGAGCCCCAGACCCCGCCTCGGAGCCTCCTGGGGGCCTCCTGGAACCTCCTGGGGGCTCCTGGGGCTTTCTGAACCTTCTGGCACCCCAGACCCCGCCTCGGAGCCTCCTGGGGGTCTCCTGAAACCTCTTGGGGCCTCCTGGGGCCTCCTGCGGCCTCCTGGAGCCTCTTGGGGCCTCCTGAAGCCTCCTGGGGTCTCCTGGGGCCTCCTGAGGCCGCCTGGGGCTTCCTGGGGCCTCCTGGGGCTTCAGAACTACATGCACACAGAGACACAAATCACGCCCAACACATCACACGCTAGACAAACATAACACACACACACACACACACACACACACACACACACAACACCTACAACACACAAAAACACGCACCACACAAAGCATACATCACACACACACACACACACACAACACTCACAATCCTGGGGCCTCCTGGAGCCTCTTCTGGTATCCAAGTCGGGCCTCCTGAGGCTTCCTGGGGGGCCCTGGTACACACATCGCAAGGTGTGGCAACCCCACTTGCGCTCGAGTGCGACTTCGATGTTGCATTTCACTCCTGCTTCAAACGCCCCTTCAGTTTTTTGTATGAGCCTGGGCACACACGTGCCACTTGTATATATGTATCTGTGTATATGCCTACACAAAGATATACATATTCTACATGCACCCATACATACATGCACACACTCACATGCATGCAGACTTACATACGTGCATGCATGCATGCATGCATGCATGCATGCATGCATGCATGCATACAATTATGCATGCATACACACACTCGACCATCCGTGCATACACATATAGGTATACACAAACATGCATGCATACATACATGTATACACACATGTATGCACACTCACATACATACATGCATACGTACATACACACATATATATACATGTAAGCATACCTACGTGCGCACGCCGGTGCAACTATACATACATATATACAGACACATGCACGTCCATGTACACATCCATGCATACATACACAACGACACATGCATACATGGACAAATACATTCAAACCTTCTGTGATGAAATTTCCTGATAAGACACTGAGAGCCAGTTCCGGTGAGTTTCTTAACCCAGGTGCGAGGCCCAGACCTGGGCACCAGAATCCCTTTACGAATCGGGCGTTACAGCACGACCACCCAGCACGACCACCCACAACTCGCAAAACCTTACGTATGCGGAGGGGGCTCCATGGAAGATTTTGCGCACAGCTCGACCACCCAGCACGACCACCAAGCACGATCACCCAGCACGACCACCAAGCAAGACCACCCAGCACGACAACCATCCAGCACGACCGCCCAGCACGACCACCCAGCACGACCACCCAGCACGACCACCCAGCGCGACCACCCAGCACAGCCACCCAGAACGATCACACAGCACGACCACACAGCACGACCACCCAGCACGACCACCCAGCACGACCACCCAGCGCGACCACCACCTTCAGGTTGTGCTGGTGGTTGTGCTGGTGGTTGTGCTGGTGGTTGTGCTTGTGGTTGTGCTTGAGGTTGTGCTGGTGGTTGTGCGGGCAATTGTGCTGATGGTTGTGCTAGTGGTGGTTGTACTGGTGGTGGTTGTGCGAGTGGTTGTGCGGGTGCTTGTGTTGGTGGTTGTGCGGGTGGTTGTGCTGGTGGTTGCGCTGGTGGTGGTTCTGCTTGATGTTGTGCGGGTGGTTGTGCTGGTGGTTGTGCTTGAGGTTGTGCTGATAATTGTGCTGGTGGTTGTGCTGGGAGTTGTGCTGGTGGCTGTGATGGTGATTGTGCTTGAGGTTGTGCTTGAGGTTGTGCTGGTGGTTGTGCTGGTGATTGTGCTTGAGGTTGTGCGGGTGGTTGTGCTGGTGGTTGTGCTGGTGGTTGTGCTGGTGGTTGTGCTGGTGGTTGTGCTGGTGTCTGTGCGGGTGGTTGTACTGGTTGTTGTGCTGGTGGTTGTGCTTGAGGTTGTGCTGGTAGTTGTGCTGTTGGTTGTGCTGGTGGTTGTGCGGGTGGTCGTGCTGGTGGTTGTGCTGGTGTCTGTGCTGGTGGTTGTGCTGGTGGTTGTGATGGTGGTTGTGCTGGTGGTTGTGCTTGACGTTGTGCTGGTGGTTGTACTGGTAATGGGTAGGCTGGAGGTGGTTGTGCTTGAGGTTGTGCTGGTGTGCGGGTGGTTGTGCTGGTGGTAGTGCTGGTGGTTGTGCCTGTGGTTGTGCTGGGGGTTGTGCTTGAGGTTATGCTGATTGCTGTGCTGGTGGTTGTGCGGGTGGTTGCGCTGGTGGTTGTGCTGGTGGTTGTGCTTGAGGTTGTGGTGGTTGTGCTGGTGGTTGTGCTGGTGGTTGCGCTGGAAGTTGTGCTGGTGATTGTGCTGTTTTTGTGCGTGAGGTTGTGCTGGTCGTTGTGCGGGTGGCTGTGCTTAAGGTTGTGCTGGTAGTTGTGCTGGTGGTTCTGCTTGAGGTTGTGCTGGTGGTTGTGCTGGATGTTGTGCTGGTGGTTATGCTGGTGGTTGTGCTGGTGGTTGTGCGGGTGGTCGTGCAGGTGGTTTTGCTGGTTGTTGTGATGGTGGTTGTGCTGGTGGTTGTGCTGGTGGTTGTGCTGATGGTTGTGCTTGAGGTTGTGCTGATAATTGTGCTGGTGGTTGTGCTGGTGGCTGTGCTCGTGGTCATGCTGGTGGTTTTGCTGGTGGTTGTGCGGGTGGTTGTGTTGGTGATTGTACTGGTGGTTGTGCTGGTGGTCGTGCTTGTGGTTGTAATGGTATTTGTGCTGGACGTTGTGTTGGTGATTGTGCTGGTGGTGTTGCTGGTGGTTATGCTTGTGGTTGTGCTTGAGGTTGTGCTGTTTGTTGTTCGGGTGGTTGTGCTGATTTTTGTTATAGTAGTTGTGCTGGTGGTTGTGCTGGTGGCTGTGCTGTTGGTTGTGCTTCATGTTGTACTGGTGGTCGTGCTGGTGGTTGTGCTGGTAGTTGTGCTGGTGGCTGTGATGGTGGTTGTGCGGGTGGTTGTGCTGGTGGTTGTGCTGGTGGTTGTGCTGGTGTTTGT
This sequence comes from Prorocentrum cordatum, assembly GCA_963575745.1. NCBI lineage: Eukaryota > Dinophyceae > Prorocentrales > Prorocentraceae > Prorocentrum > Prorocentrum cordatum. The sequence goes on along the minus strand of CAUYUJ010014388.1, from coordinate 21,930 downwards.
GCTGGAGGCTGTGCGGGTGGTTGTGCTGGTGACTGTTATGGTGGTTGTGCTGGTGGCTGTGCTGGTGGCTGTGTTGGTGGCTGTGCTGGTGGTTGTGCGGGTGGTTGTGCTGGTGGTTGTGCTGGTGGCTGTGCTGTTGGTTGTGCTTCATGTTGTACTGGTGGTCGTGCTGGTGGTTGTGCTGGTAGTTGTGCTGGTGGCTGTGATGGTGGTTGTGCGGGTGGTTGTGCTGGTGGTTGTGCTGGTGGTTGTGCTGGTGTTTGTGCTGGAGGCTGTGCGGGTGGTTGTGCTGGTGACTGTTATGGTGGTTGTGCTGGTGGCTGTGCTGGTGGCTGTGTTGGTGGTTGTGCTGGTGGTTGTGCGGGTGGTTGTGCGGGTGGTTGTGCTGGTGGTTGTGCTGGTGGTTGTGCTGATGGTTGTGCTGGTGGTTGTGCTGGTAGTTGTGCGGGTAGTAATGCTGGTGGTTGTGCTGGTGGTTGTGCTAGTGGTTGTGCTTGACGTTGTGCTGGTGGTTGTGCTGGTGGTTGTGCGGGTGGTTGTGCTGGTGGTTGTGCTGGTGGTTGTGCTTGAGGTTCTGCGGGTGGTTTTGCTGGTGGTTCTGCGGGTGGTTGTGCTGGTGGTTGTGCTGGTGGTTGTGCTGATGGTTGTGCGGGTGGTTGTGCTGGTGGTTGTGCGGGTGGTTGTGCTGGTGGTTGTGCTGGTGGTTTTGCTGGTGGTTCTTCTGGTGGTTGCGGTGGTGGTTGTGTTGGTGGTTGTGCTGGAGGTTCCGCGGGTGGCTGTGATAGTGGTTGTGCTGCTGGTTCTGATTGAGGTTGTGCTGGTGGTTGTGATGGTGGTTGTGCTGGTGGTTGCTCGGGTGGTTGTGCCGGTGGTTGTGCTGGTGATTGTGCGGGTGGTTGTGCTGGTGGTTGTGCTGAGGGTTGTGCTGGTGATCGTGCTGGTGGTTGTGCTTGTGGTTGTGCTGGTCGTTGTGCTTGAGGTCGTGCTGGTGGTTGTGCTGGTGGTTGTGCTGGTGGTTGTGCTGGTGGTTGTGCATGGTTGTGCTGGTGGTTGGGCTAATGGTTGTGCTGCTGGTTGTGCTGGTTGTTGTGCTTGGGGTTGTGCTGGTGGTTGCGCTGGTGGTTGGGCTGGTGGTTGTGCTAGTGGTTGTGCTAGAGGTTGTGCTGGGGGTTGTGCTGGTGGTTGTGCTGGAGGTTGTGCTGGTGGTTGTGCTGGTGGTTGTGCTTCTGGGTGTGCGGGTGGTTGTGCTGGTGGCTATACTGGTGGTTGTGCTGGTGGTTGTGCATGCGGTTGTGCTTGGGGTTGTGCTGGTGGTTGTGCTGGTAGTTGTGCTGGTGGTTGTGCTGGTGGTTGTCCTTGAGGTTATGCTGATGGTTGTGCTAGTGGTTGCGCTGGTGGTTGGGCTGGTGGTTGTGCTGGTGGTTGTGCTTGAGGTCATGCTGGTGGTTGTGCGGGTGGCTGTGCTGGTGTCTGTGCGGGTGGTTGTGCTGGTGGTTGTGCTGGAGGTTGTGCTGGTGGTTGTGCTGATGGTTGTGATGATCGTTGTGCTTGAGATTGTGCTGGTTTCTTGTGTTGGTGGTTGTGCGGGTAGTTGTGCTTGAGGTTGTGCTGGTAGCTGTGCGTGTGGATAAGATGGCGGTTGTGCTGGTGGTGGTGCTGGTGGTTGTGCGGGTGGTCGTGCTGATGGTTGTGCTTCACGTTGTGTTGGTGGTAGTGCTGGTGGGTGTGCTGGTGGTTGTGCTTGAGGTTGTGCTGGTGGTTGTGCTTGGGGTTGTGCATATGGTTGTGCTGGTGACTGTGCTTGAGGTTGTGCTGGTGGTTGTGCTGGTGGCTGTGCTGGTGGTTGTGCTGGTCGTTGTGCTTGGGGTTGTGCTTAAGGTTGTGCTGGTAGTTGTGCTGGTGATTGTGCTTGAGGTTGTGCTGGTGGTTGTGCTGCTGGTGATTGTGCTAGAGGTTGTGCGGGTGGTTGTGCTGATGGTTATGCTGGATTATTGTGCTGGTTCTTGTGCTGGTGGTTGTGCTGGTGGTTGTGCTGGTGGTTGTACTTGAGGTTGTGCTGGTGGTCTTACTGGTGGTTGTGCTGGTGGTTGTGCTTGAGGTTGTGCTGGTGGTTGTGCGGGTGGTTACGCTGGTGGTTGTGCTGGTGGTTGTGCTGGTGGTTTTGCTGGTGGTTGTGCTGTGTCCCTGTGCAGGTGGTTGTTCTGGTGGTTGTGCTGGTGGTTGTGCTCGAGGTTGTGCTTGAACTATGCTGGTGGTTGTGCGGGTGGTTGTCCTGGTGGTGTTGTTGCTGGTGGTTGTGCTTGTGGTTGGCTGGTGGTCGTGCTGGTACCACCAGCACAACCACCCGCACGACCACCAGCACAACAACCAGAACAACCACCAGCACAACCACAAGCATAACCCTCAAGCACAACCACCAGCCCAACCACCGGCACAACCACAAGCACAACCACCAGCACAACCAACAGCACAACCATCAGCACAACCACCAGCACAACCACCAGCACAACCTCAAGCACAACCACCAGCACAATCACCAACACAACCACCCGCGCAATCACCAGCACAACCGCAAGCACAACCACCAGCACAACCAGCAGCACAACCACCAATAAAACCACCAGCACGACCGCCAGAACAACCACCAGAACAACCACAAGCACAACCGCAAGCACAACCACAAGCACCACCACCAGCACAACCCCCAGCATAACCTCAAGCACAACCACCATGACAACCACCGGCACAATCACCAGCACAGCCCCCAAGCACAACCACAAGCATAATCCTCCAGCACAGACGCCAGCACAACCACCAGCACAACCACAAGCACAACCACCAGCACAACAACCAGCACAACCACCAGCACAACCACCAGCACAAACACTAGCACAACCACCAGCACAACAGCCAGCATAACCACCAGCACAACCGCAAGCTAAACCACCAGCACAACCACCAGCACAACCACCAGCACAACCTCAAGCACTATCACCAGAACAACCACCCGCACAACCACCAGCACAACCACAAGCACAACCACCAGCACACCCACCAGCACTACCACCAGCACAACGTGAAGCACAACCACCAGCACAACCACAAGCACCACCACCAGCACAACAACCAGCACAACCATCCGCACATCAGCCCAACCACCAGCACAACCACCAGCACAACCACCACCAGCACAACCACCCGCACAACCACCAGCACAACCACCAGCACAACCACAAGCACAACCACCAGCACATCAACACAACCACCAGCACAACCACCGGTACAGCCACCAGCACAACCACCCGCACACCCAGAAGCACAACCATCAGCACAACCGCAAGCACAACCACCACGCAATCACCAGCACAGCCCTCAAGCACAACGACCAGCACAAGAAACCAGCACAACCACCATGACAACCACCAGCACCACCACCAGGACAAGCACCAGCACAACCACCAGCACAACCTCCAGCACAACCTCAAGCACAACCACCAGCACAACCACCAGCACAACTACCAGCACAACCACCAGCACAGCCACCAGCACAACCACCAGCACAACCACCAGCACCAACACCACCAATGCAACCACCAGCCCAACCACCCGCACAACTACCCGCACAAGCACCAGCACAACGACCATCACGACCACCACCAGCAGCACAACCACATCGAGGAAGAAACTGGTGCCAGCTTTTGGGAATTTGGCATTTCCTGTTAAGGAATATTGACATCCAGCTCGGGGGAGTGAATTTCTTAACAAATGATGTGAGTGTACCTGTACATGACATACATACATGCGTACATACATACACACATACATTCAGACATACATACATACACACATACATGCATACATACATACATGCATGCATGCGTACATGCATGCACACATACATACATACATACATACATACATACATACATACATACATACATACATACATACACACACATACATACATACATACATACATACACACTTACATACCTACATACGTACGTACGTACGTACGTACGTACGTACGTACAAACATACATGCATACATACATGCATGCATGCATGCATACATACACACTAACATATACACATACATGCATACACATATACATACACACAACAAACATCCATACATACATACATGCATGCATGCATACATGCCTACACACATACATACATAACTACATATCTACATGCCTACATACATACATACATACATGCATGAGTGCATGCCTACATATATACATACATACACACATACATACATACATACATGCATACATACATACAGACAGACAGACAGACAGACAGACAGACAGACAGGCAGGCAGGCAGGCAGGCAGGCAGGCAGACAGGTAGACAGACAGACAGTGGCGAAGCGAGCTCGGCCGCAGACGGTGCGTGCGAGACCGAGGCCACGCGCTGCAGGAGGTGCCCCAGGGACGTGGCCGCCGGCCGAGGGCGGCACGAGGCCAACCCCATCGGCGGTGGAGGCCTCCTCCTCCTCGTCGCCTCTCGTTCGTGCCATCTTCGTGGTCCCCATCTTCCCTCTCCCCTTCTCCTCCTCCTCCTCCTCCTCCTCCTCCTCCTCGTCATCATCACCATCAGCAGCAGCAGCCGCATCCTCATCCGATATCATCCGTTCCCGTCTCCTCCTCAGCATCATCGTCATCACCATGATCCCCATTCCCATCCTCATCCTCATCCTCATGATCATTCCCATTATCATCCTCATCCTCATCCAAAGCCTCATCATCATCCTGATTATTATTATCCTCGTCAGCATCACCATTAGCATCATCATCAACATCAGCATCACCAGCAGCAGCAGCAGCTTTAGCAGCAGCACCAGCCGCATCTTCACACTCATCCGTGTCCGCCTCCTCCTCCTCCTCCTCCTCCTCGTCATCATCATCATCATCAGCAGCAGCAGCAGCTTCATCATCAGCCTCATCATAAGTATCATCATCCGATTCATCATCCTCATCCTCATCATCCTCCTGTTCCCCCTCCTCCTCAGCATCATGATCAACACCATCAACCTCATCAACACCATCAACACCTGCCAGTGTTTCACGGCAGGATGTGGCACGCTCTTCCAAGAAGAGCCGGCCAATGATTCACTGCAGGAGGGGTGGCCGGCCTTTGGCCACTTCTATGTCGTTGACTCCGACATCCGGGGCTTCGGCATGTACAATTCCATATATATATATATATATATATATCATCAACATCATCACCACCACAATCGTCGCCACCATCGTCATATCACTCATCCTTCTGTCTCCCCTCTTCTCTCTACAAGTACACATCAGAAATACTACTCAACTCTCTCCCCTCACTCTGTCTGAAAGATGTCCCGCCCTCTCCGCGTATGGTTTCTGACACAAAGGATTGGATAATTGCGTTTTGTGTTACTATGGCGGTTGTTTGAAAATGTTTGAAACCCGGTTGCCTCGGTGTTTCAAAAAGGTGTTCCGCTGCAGCGTGGGCCTCATTTTCGGATCGGCGCTCTGCACCCGTCATTCCGGAATGGCGAATAGCCCTCTCGCCCCAGCGCGGGCCACTTTTCTGGATCCGAGTCCTTCCTCATCGTTGTCGCCCCTCGACTTTCTCTTCCTCAGCCTTCCCCTGGTTTTCCTGCTCCTCCCGCTCCTTCCACTCCAGTTCCCGCTGCTGATGATCGTCCTCGTCCTCATCCTCCTCCTTATCCTACTCATTCTCCTCCACCTCCTCATCATCACGATCATCATCATCATCATCATCATCATCATCATCATCATCATCATCATCATCATCATCATCATCAGCAGCAGCAGCAGCAGCATCAGCATCAGCATCAACATCAGCATCAGCATCATCAGCAGCAGCATCAGCAACAACATCATCATCATCATCATCATCATCATCATCATCATCATCATCACATCATCATCATCATCAGCATCAGCATCAGCATCAGCATCATCATCACCATCATCATCACCATCATCATGATCATCAGCAGCAGCAGCAGCAGCATCAGCATCATCAACACCATCAGCATCATCATCAACATCATACTGTTCCTTATCATCATCGTCATCATCATCATCACTATCGTCATCATCATCATCCTCATCCTCATCCTCATCCGCATCCTCATCATGATCGTCATCATCATCATCATGATCATCATCACCATCGTCATCGTCATCATCATCATCATCATCATCATCATCATCATCATCATCAGCATCATCATTACCGTCATCATCATCATAATCAGCATCCTCATCATCAGGTTCATCTTCATCAGCATCATCATACCATCATCATCATCATCAGCATCATCATCATCATCATCATCATCATCCTCATCATCATCATCATCATCATCATCATCATCATCATCATTATCATCATCATCATCATCATCATCACCATCATCATCATCATCATCATCTTCATTATCATCAGCAGCATCATCATCTGTACCATCGTCATCAGCATCAACAGCAACATCATCCCACTCCTTCTTTATCATTATTCCTTTCCTCTTGTTCAGCTCCCCTCTTCCGACTGCGCATAGCACGATGGGTTGTTAGGGGGAGATCCAGGTCCCCTGACACGCGTCCGTGCATAGAGAAACGTCAGCGCAATGGAAAGGGATAAGTGAGAGGGGTAGGATGTCAAGATATGTCGCGAGCGCATCTAGCTTGCCGCCTGCTCTCCCCTCCCTCCTCTCTCCTCTCTCCTCCTCCTCCTCCTCCTCCTCCTCCTCTTCCTCTTCCTCCTGCTCCTCCTCCGCCTGCGCTTCCTCCTCCTCCTCCTCCTCCTCCTTCTCCTCCTCCCTCTCCTCCTCCTCCTATCTCCTCCTCCTCCTGCCTCCCCTCCTCCTCGCCTACGCCTCCTCCTCCTCCTCCTCCCTCCTCCTCCTCCTACCTCCTCCCTCCTATATCCTCCTCCTCCTCCTCCTCCTCCTCCTCCTCCTCCTCCTCCTCCTCTTCCTCTCCTCCTCCTCCTGCTACTCCTCCTCCTCTCCTCCTCCTCCTCCTCCTCCTCCTCCTCCTCCTCCTCCTATATCACACTCCTCCTACATTCCCCTCCTCCTTTAACCTCCTTTCGTCACCTCTGCATTGTCCTGCTCCGCGCGGAGATGGGGAGGGGAGGCTGGCGCCAGCGGAGAAACCGTCCGCGGAGGCTCAAGATGCCCGTCCACCATGTGGCTCCCCAGGCTGTGCTTGCACTTGGGGGTCCTTCCTGGGTATAGGGGAACGAACATTGACATAAACAGGAAAACTCGGAGGCCCGCGCGGATTCCTCGGATCCGCGCTGGGGCCTCCTGGCGGCGCCTCTGGCGCCGCCCCTGGCGCGCTCTGCGCGCCAGGGAGGGGGGTCCAGCGCCGATCCGAGAGAGCCGCGCGGCCTCAGAGCTGTTGTGTGTACGTCATTGCGCGCTCCCCTACTAAGGGTCCTTACTGGTATCCCTGAGGAGTTCTTTGGGTCCGGCAAAGATTTTCCACGTTGCCGCCCGCTGCCGCCTCGTTGCCGCCACGTGTGCTGAGTGGGTCCGGCGAAGTTTCGCCACGTTGCCGCCTCGATGACGTTGCCGCCTCGTGCGCTGAGTGTCTGGCGAGGTTTCGCCACATTGCCGCCTGTTGCCGCCTTGTCGCCCGTTGCCCCCTCCTTGCCGCCTCGTGCGCTGGGTGGGTCTGGCGAGATTTCGCCACGTTGCTGCCCGTTGCCGCCTCGTTGCCGCCTGTAGCATGCATCGCGCATACTGCGCCACATAACTTGTACCACCTAGCCTGCACCACATGGCTTACAAATCCGCCGTGGAAACATCTACTGCTTGGGGTCCAGGCTGGCTCACATTTCACGGCTCGCTTCTCGAACAACATCGGAGCGATGACCGAGGACACAGAGCACCGGCAGGGCCTCGTGCGGATCGCCGCCGAACGGGTCCCGAAGGAACCGGCTCCTGAGGCGCTTCGCCGCTTTCCGGCCCCTTCCGGGCCCCCCCTGGGCCCTGGGCCGCTCCAACAACAGGTCGGGACGAAGTTCTAACCTGCGCAAGTCTTTAGAGCCCCGCCCCAGTGGGAGGAGGAGGACACGAAGGAGGAGGAGGAGGAGGAGGAGGAGGAGGAGGAGGAGGAGGAGGAGGAGGAGGAGAGGGAGGAGGAGCAGGAGGAGGAGGGGAAGCGGGGGGAGGAGGAGGAGGAGGAGGAGTCCTAGGAGGAGGAAACGGAGGACGAGGAGGAGGAGGAGGAGGAGGAGCAAGAGGCTTTAGGACCAGTCCTGGTCACCGCCGAAGGTAAAGGGGGGGGTCAGAACTAAAGACTTCTGGAGGTTAGCGAAGAGCCCCGGGGCCCCAGGGCCCTCTTCCGTCGGGAGCCGTGCATAACCGTGCCTTCCGTGGCATGGCAGACCTAAAATCCGCTCGGCGGCGCGCACAAGGTGCGGCGCGATGGGGGGGGGACAAAAAGTGAACCAGGTCGTTCTC
>CAUYUJ010014388.1:0-13342 GCA_963575745.1 Prorocentrum cordatum | reverse complement strand
CTACTACTACTACTACTACTACTACTGCTGCTGTTACCGCGATTACAACTACTACTACTAATAATCATAATAATACGACTACTACTACTGCTACTACTACTACTACTACTACTACTACTACTACTACTACTACTACTACTACGACTACTACAAAAACAACAACTACTACTACTACTACTACTACTACTACTACTGCTGGTTCTGCGAATCTTACTACAAGTGTTGCTGCTACTGCCACGACTACGACTACTACTACTACTACTACGACTACTATGACTACGACTACTACTACTCCTAATACGACCTCTATTCATACGACTACTACTACTACTACTACTACTACTACTACTACTACTACTACTACTACGACTGCTACGGCTACTAGTACTACTACTACTACTACTACTACTACTACTACTACTACTACTACTACTGATACTACTACTACTACTACACTACTACTAACTACTACTACTACTACTACTACTACTACTACTGCTACTACACTCTACTACTCCTAACTAAACTACTACTACTACTACTACTACGACTACTATACTACCACTACTACTACTACTACTACTACTACTACACTAACTACTAACTACTACACGTACTGACTAATACTACTACTACTACTGCGCTATTACTACTACTGTTTACTACTACCACTACTCTTACTATTACTACTACTACTACTACTGACTACTACTACTACTACTCTAACTACTACTACTACTACCTGCTACTACTACTGAAACTATTAGTACCACTACTACGACTACTATTACTACTACTACTACTACTACACTACACGACTACTCCTACTACTAACTACTACTACTACTACTATCACTACTACTACGACTACTAGACTACTGACTACTACTACTACTGAACTAACTACTACTACTACTACTACGACTGCTACTACTACTACGACTCTACTTACAGCGACAACGACGTACTACTATCTACTACTACTACTCTAGCTACTACTACTACTACTACACTCACTAACTACTACTCCCTACTCCTACTCCACTCCCACTCCCCACCTACTCCTACTCCTACTCTACTACTACTACTACTACTACTACTACTACTACTACTACTTCTACTACTACTACTACTACTACTACTACTACTACTACTACTACTACTACGACTACTACTACTACTACTACGACTACTATGACTATTACTATTACTACTACTCCTACCTCTACTCCTACCGCTACCCATTCTCCTACTCCTACTGCTACTCCTGGTCACACTCCTCCTCATACTCCTACTCCTGCCCCTCCTCCTCCGTCTCCCCCCCGTCCTCCTCCTCCTCCTCCTTTTCCTCCTCCTTCTCTGCCTCCTCCTCCTCCCCCTCCTTCTCCTAATCCTTCTCCTCCTCCTCCTCCACCATCACCACCGCCACAACCACCACCGCCACCACCCCCACCCCCTCGTCCTCCTGCTCCTCCTCTGCTTCCTCCTCCTCCTCCTCCTCCTCGTCCTCCTCCTCGTCCTCCTCCTCTCCCTCCGCATACTCCTCCTCCTTCCCCTCCACCTCCCGCTACACCTCCTCCTCCTTCTCATCCGCCGCCTTCTTCTCCTCCTCCTCCTCCTCCTCCTCCTCCTCCCCCTCCTCCTCGTCCTCCTTCGCCTCCTCCTCCTCACCCAGTCTGTAAAACCATTGTTTGGTGTGACTATTTGGAGTACATGGTTTTTGGAAAGCGCATCCCTCGTTACGACGTTCGGCGGGAGACAGAAACTGCGCGCTGCGCTAATAGGGGAACAACATCCTTGAAAACGCAACAGCATCCATCCGCTCAAGTGCGGGAAGCTCTTAAGATGCATGTGCGCGGAGTCAAGGCGAGAGCCACATTTTTAACAAGTGATACCTTTTGTCGGCGTGGCGGTTGGAAATTCCAAATTTCGGGATCAAACAACGCACGAAAATCTCAAGCGAAACGTCCAGCCCAGCCTACGGACACACCTGGTGGTGCAGCAGGGACGACTTGTTTATGAAGGAGGATGGAGGAGATAAAAGAGGGGGAAAGTCCGAAAGTCCGCGCGCACCTTGAAAATTTGGGCGGGAGGACGGAGAGAGGAGGGCGAGGAGGAGGGAGGGATACGAGAGGGAGGAGGGAGAGGGGGATACGTACCCAGACATGCGACGTCTGGATTTTTCAATACGGCGTTCCCGGAAGCCCCGCCCGACCCTTTCCCCAGGACCAATTTTGAATCCTGGGTCGTTTTTTGACGGTCCCGTGGCCCGGCGATAGCCCCCAGGGACCAAAATATAGAAAAACCTCCCGTCCTGATTTTTGTGCCGCGATCATGTCTGGAGACAGGAGCCCCCTTCTGCCGGCGTGGGCGGCGCGTGGGGCGCCGGAGCTCGTCGCGTATCACGTTGGCCTTGTCCCAGTCCTCGGAAAGGAGGTTGAGGCGCGACGATAGCAAACACAATCATAGGGGGGGAAATCGACCCGGAATCGACGATACATCGCCGATTGATCGGCAATAGGCCCCGATAACGACTCCATACCATCCTGGGCGGGGCGGCGCTATCAGACCCCTATCGGCGATGGATGGGCAAACAAGTTCCCAAGAGGACGCGTGCAAGAGGAAGAAAGCGTGAAGTGCGGCAGTAGTGCTGAAAACAAGGACCAGAGCTCGTCGCCTGTCCCCTCCTCCCCTTGCCCCTCCACAGCCCCTCCGCGAACCCACCAGACACCTCTACTCCCCCCCCCGCCCCTCCTCGTCCCCCCGACGGCTGCCCCCTCGTCACCCTCCCCCACACGCAGCATCCCTTCCCCCACCCTCGCCATCCCCTGAGATTCGACGCTGCGAAAAGTTACAACATCCCAAACAATCACGACTGGAGCCCTGAAGCACATATTCCCGCGTCATTATCGATCTGTGAGGGTCCCATGGCACGAAAACTGGCGAAAACGCCCAGCTTGAAAAATTGAGTCGCCAGGATCTCAGGGTACCCCTCGCACCATTCCCACTCGGGAGTGGAGCCGCGGATACATGTTGGCCACGCAGCGTCTTCCTCATCTTCCTCTGACCCTCCTGCTCCTGGCCACCAGTTCCTCCTCCTCCTCCTCCTCCTCCTCTTCCTCCTGCTCCTCCTCCTCCTCCTCCTCCTCCAACTTCTCCTCCTCCTCCCCCTCATAATCGGCAACTGTGGCGGTCAGCGGCAGAGCTTTTCGACGGCGTTAGAGTGGAAGGTAATGTCGACATGTTGAGCTATCATGAGTTTATTCTGACCTTCCAACATGCGTATCGTGGCAGACAACTATCAGACATAATGATCAGCATTGCAATGGGAGGCACCTGGACGGGAGCACGGCGTGAAGCAGCTAATCTCACGGAGTGTGGGCGGTGTGCGCGTTGTGCCAAGGAAGGGATCGAGGACTCTCTGCATACTTTCTGGCTGTGCGATGACAGTGAAGACGGTGACAAAGCGATGCAAGACTCAGTCGTGTTCATTCCCAAGGCCATTGCTGAGCACGAATCCTGTCCAGCATTTTGGTTCCGAAGTTTGATTCCAGCAGCGTGGACTGCACTGGCAACACGTGCAACGGAGAACGAATGGAGCGTTGGGCATATTTCTGGGCCGCTTCGGAATGATAGCCTGGGCTATGGATCAGCAAATCGACCGTTGTTCATTTCTTGAGACACGTCTGGGGGGCCCGGCGCGCACGATGCTCGACTGAGGAGCATCGGCTTGTCAGTGGTCGTGGCCTGTGCTTTCTCGCCGCTGTACTTCGGACCTTTCATGTTCGGGCCGCTCAGTGGGCCGTGTTTGAAGATAGTTGGGGGGCCCAACCAGATACTACACCGTAGGCGTAGTATGCGTCCAACCCTATTGTATCGTATTAACGATAGAGCACGAGGTAGGAGATGGCCGCGTGAGCGGCAAGGGGACATCTCAAGGGATTGTTTTTTTCGTATCGATGTCAGGTAGCGGGCCGCGGTGCGACCTGGTCAAATTGGCGGCCAGTCGTTTGAGCCCAAACGGCCGCGGACAAACGCTCGATACCTCTTCGCCCTTCCTCCTGCGAGTCGGGGGGGGGGGGGGGAAGACGAAGCGTGACTCCGCGCCCGGCCAAACAAACTCGGCAAAACAGCTATGTTACAAAGGAAAGGCAGCAGCCAGCGGGCTCAACCTTAGCATGTTACCCCGCAACGTATTACTCTTCGGGCGGCTCAGATGGTTTCGCATGGCCAACCCTGTAGGGAACGTGCCGCCCCAAGTCGCGCTTAAGGATTGCATTCCTTCCATAACTTGTAAGAGCATATATCGATCAATGCTCCCCTTGGTGTGACCATATGCAGTCATGTCGCGGGCGTCACGCCACTGCACACTATGCACGAAACCGCGCTCCAGCACTTGCCGTATCCAACTGGTGTGACCCAGGAGGGTACATTCAGTCGGTTTGTTTCAGGTCTTTGCTTGACAAGGACTTGAAGACATATTCCGCATCAAAGGTCAGGGTGGAATGCTGAGGCCGCCCATTTCAATAATTCCTTCACTTGGGTGGGTGTTAGCGGCCCTTCGTGGAGTTCACGTAGCGTAACAGACGTGGGATAGCAGTCCTCCAAATTATGGGCTGCTGCTAATGTTTCCGCCGAGTAGCCAGAGCGGACTTGCAAGCGGTGAGACTTGCAGCGCGCGTCGACAAGATGGACGACAGGTTTACCAGTAGGCGCGCGTCCACGCCTTAGCAGGTTTGCCCCGCGAATAATATAACCTCGGACCTCGGCATCGGCATCGCCGTTCAGGCGGCGGTAGCCAGGATCGCTATGCGGATATACCTCGCCCGTTGTGCCATCGCTTTATAAACGATCTTATCAGGGCAGGCCTGCAGCTTCCCGGCAATCACGCTGAGTCGTCGCACATGCCTGTCGGTCGGCTCCTGGACGCGATGTAATGATACAGCATATACCATTAACCACACTTGTGTGATGAGGGTGTACACCAGAGCGCCTGAGGCTAACAAACATGTCAGCGACCGTCTTCGATGCCTCGGCGTCAGCATCTGCGCCCGTGAGTTCGCGGCGCTGGATAGGGCGGAGCTGTTTTATGTATTCGTCTTGGTCAAGAGTAACGTTACCGTCGCTGTCCTTTGTTTAAACCGCAGCACAGTTGGCATATGCATGTTTGTTGAGTCTACACTTCCAAGAGGTACCCTCAACGCACTTAACGCATTCACCGATGGTGGTGTCCTCAATGCCCGTTATGTGTATACCAGATCTTATATCATCAACATGTTTGGCAGCGAGAAGGTCAGAGATCGCCTCGAAATCCTCGTCGTAAGACGCGAGTATGAGTCCAGAGCCCCTCGTGTTCTTCCTGAGTTTCAGTGGGAATGCTCTGGGTGCGTCTTTGGTGCCGGCGCCTGGTTTAAGGCGCTGTAGACAATGTCTTGACTCATCATGGCGCTCGAACCCTGGGAGCGATCTGAGCGCTGATGACGAGCCAGGCGGCAGGGCAATGCGCGCCGCGCGTTCCTTTTCACTGGTCGCTTGAGCGGGCCCTGGATAAGCGGGCCCCTTCAAGAAGGCCATGTTGATGTCAAGGAAAGCAATGATCCACTGCATCCTTCGCGCTGCCGCGCTGGCGAACAATCGCTGGCTCGACCGCTGCGCCGCTCCTGAGAACGTTTCTACGTCGGAGGCTTCGAGGTCCACGAAGCCCCCAAGTACTAGGCGCAACCTGATGGCACGTCCCATTTCGCCCTTTTGATTAATAGCGAATTCACATGTGCATACGCATCTCGAAGTCATGACGTTTGACGCCTTGGATCTGTCTTGTAGATTGAAAAAAAGATTGCCAAACCATGCGGTGAGTCCAGGACATAAAGTTTTCTACGCCTTGACTGGATTCGCCTGGATATCTGCCTTCGCGAGGGCGTCGTCCTCCATGACGACCTGCGCTCGCGTAGCTGCAGCGGTCGCATCTACTCGCATCGCGGTAACGCGGTCGAAGACCAGTATCCGGTGTTGTTGTTCGGATAGGACTACTTTTGGCATCTCTGCTGCATGGCAGACTTCCGCATATTGCCCACGCACGCCGGAATCGAATCGGCAACTGTCATCTTTGTCCGTGGAACACGATGAGACATAATATGTCTAGATTGTGTAGATGTCCTGTGGGTTACCCCACGTAGGCGAGTGCCCTTGGTGTTCTTCGGCTACTGTGACCAGCGCGATGTGATCAGATATCATGCGGGGTACACTATAGAGCTCTTCTACTGGAGTTGCTTCCAGCAGTTCCTTTTCCTCTTGTACTTCTGCATGCCACACTTTCATGATGTGTGCCTCGAGATCCGCGTCTGACTCCTCACAGATTGTGTGAAAACGGCCGTCTTCCTCTGGTGGTTCGGCTTCTGGGGCCTCCCTGGCAGCACTGCCTTGTGTCGGCATGTCTGCCAGTTGTTCGAACTTCGCCAGGTCTCGATCGAAGCCCGCGCGTGGTTTGGTGGACTTCCTGCACAGGGTGATTCTAGAGTGTGCTAATCCAGTTATATCTTGGCTGTTTAGGGCAATGGCTGCAGTTTCATAATAACGAAATACGGGGCTCACGTCGGTGTCATAGTGCACCAGCGTACGGATGCCAACATACGTTACCGGAAGAAACTCGCTAATGTTCTTAACTAACCCACCAGAAACAGCCCTTCCGATACGGAGGAAGTTTCTGGCAAGATACTGGACAACGAAGTGCACGTTTGGAGATAATCGGCTCGCAGTCGGCATTTGGAGCATTCCCATCTTGGTCGGGAGACAGCCAGAGGTCATGGCAACTCCCCCCGCAGGCAAGCTGGCCCTGAAGGCCAACGCAGTCCGCAAGGCTGTGTTGCCAGAGCTACTTTCTGGAGCGATCAGAGTTTCAATATACAGCGAGTGTCTTGCATCGCCGCACTGGACATCGCGATTCCCAACTCGCGGGATAACTTTACCCTCGGGATCGTCCCGCTCGACCGGGACTGGCCCGGTCATGGGGCGATGGTAGTCCACACGATCACCCTCGATGTAATAATGCTGACCACCGATGGCCGTCTTGGTCCGTAGTGCGCGGCTTGTTTCTGCTATTGCGGTGGCTTGTGTGCTGGCCTCAATGCGTGCACGACGAATAGTCTGTTCCCAATTGTGATCGGATGTCTCCGTCTGCTGTTCGTGGTCTAGAACAGGAAGGTCAGGAAGCGCAGCTGTCCGTCGGCCAATAAGTGCGTCATACGGAGATGCCTCGTCAGAAACAAAGAAACGCACTGCTGGCAAACAAAGCCTCAAGCAATAGTCGGGCGAACACGCGCGGCATGTTCAACCTATTGAGTTCAGCCTCCATGGCGTGAAGCAGATGTCGTAATATGCCGCTTCTGGCTTCCATGGTAGTGGCGCGTTGTGCGCTCGCGCATTCTCATCTCAATACCTTTTGCCTTACGGACTGTCTTCGCGGCGTCGTCATTGAGGACACCCTCTCCGTCAGAGTATAATCTTTTGGCGGGCGCGAAGTGCATCCAGCACTGACGGTGCGCATCTGGGATGCTGGTCATAGTTTTGTCTGGTCTCGATTCCAGCATCGCTTCGAGGGCAGCGATCGATTATGTGAAATACCTTAGGTTCATGTCTGTAGAACATTGAATCAATTTCGTAGACTTCATCATTGAATTTCCCAGGTAGCGCGGTAGACGACATGACAGTCTGCCAAGGCTTCTCCAAAGCCCTACACGCCCGGCACGTATCACAGAAGCTTCTACCAGGCTTAGCCTAACATTATCCAGGCCAGCCTTGGAGTAGATGAGTCTCATCTCAGGCTCCTTGGCGTGGAACCATCGCAGATGTAGTTTTCGCAGTTCGCGCGTTACTACGCTTGGGTCAAGGCCACGCAGGTTCTGCAGACTGATCTGCACGTCAAACCTTGACCAATCTGGAAGCCTTGGCCGCGCAGCAGGGTCACCCGCAGGTGGTGGTGGAGGTGGATCAGCTCCCTGCTGTCGCGTCTGGCTACTGCCTGTGGCAATTTGTCTGCGGTCGTCCGAGCTGCTGGCGCCACGCGGCCCTGCGGCATATCTGCCCACTGCGACGTCGCAGCTAAGGTGGCGCCTGCAGTCGGCCCTGCTCTGAAGCCAGGCTTCGGAGCACGTAGCCGCGCAACTTGTTCGGCGGCTGGCGCCTCAGAAGCAGCTGCCGCCGCGGGCGGTGGTGCGTCGGAAGCAGCTGCCGCCGCTGGTGGCGGGACTGCCGTTTCAGCGGGGGGCTGGCGGCCCCTGCCCGCGGCTGTCTGGCAGCTTCCACGGCTCGGCGAACTTGAGCATGCCAGGTGTAGGTAAGTGGCCAGGATCAGCCTTCCCATAAATCTTTCGGCAGCGACACTCCCAATTATAATCATCCTTGTCATACCACCTACAGGTGTATGGTTTCTGCTGCGCGAAGGAGAGTGCACGTCGACATTGTTGGCACATGCAGGGCGCCCCCATCCTCCGGATTGGCGCTGCACGATGCGTCAGTCAGGATTTCTCGGGATCGCTGGGTCATCCAAGTCAAACCAGCGTGATTCGCGACAAGAACAGATGACGCATGAAGATGACTGTGACAGGGATCGCGGTTAGCCGCGAACATGTCATGCGCAATTTGAACTGGCTCAACGAAGAGGGATTGCTCCTCGGAATATATATATATATATGTGTGTGTGCGTTGCGTTGCCTTGGCCAACTCCTCGTTGCAAACTGAGGCATGGTGGCGGTGGTGGCCAGTGCACCGTTTGTCGCCAAATGGCGTCGCTAGTGAACGGTTGATTTCAAAAAGTTCGCGCATCAATGCGCCATGGGAGTCACGCAGGCCTGTAGTGCATTGGTCTACGTTGACCTTGCGAGTGCTCCCGCGTTTGGCCAGTGCCGTCCATGGCGGCATTTCATCCACCCACTGGTTGTTCTCGAAAGTAAAATCGTCGGAGGTCGCCCTGACGTCGGGCGACCCTTCCACAAAACTCAGTGCGTGGGAGGTATTCCTTGTGATGTGCATACCAAGTGTCGTAGTTGACCTTTGCATTGCAGTGGGATGGTAGCCCAGCGGTTCCGCACTTAGGTTGTTGGATTACTATCTTCACAACACATGCATCCAGGTAGTGCATTACTGCATCCTGGACTTCCTTGTTTCCAAGGTCAGCATACTTACGCTACCGAGGAACCCCACGCACTTAATTTAAATCTCATGCGCTTGCATTTCATGATCATATATGCGAAAACCTGCGCTATAAACCCTCGTCGCAAATGTTTCCCTATATTGTCATCCAACACACTACTGACTGAACCTCCTCCCTCTTCCCCGCATTCTATCCTTCATCGGGGAAATGTTCGAGGTGGTCACCGAAGGCCGTTTCCTGGGATCGCAACAACCAACGAGGTGATGCAAAACGATTTGCCACAGCTCGAGTAGGCAGGGGGGCCACTTGGAAGTTGGTGCAAATCACACTCCCTCGCCTCATGCTGCGTTCTCTCGCACCCCTGCCTCCCTTTCTTTCCTCGGTCGGTCTACTCTTTCTAGCCCCATGCAGTTTCCACGCGTCTGTCGCCGCGTCTCTTCGACGGAGAGTCGCTGAGGTGTGCGCGCAAAAGACTTGCATGGCAAACGTGATCCGCCTGCGTGCGACATGCGAGTGATCTTGGATGGAAAATCTCTGGGCTGTGGTTGCCGCGACAACCGAAGCTGGGCGGGCGCTCCGAAATCGTCCAGAAGCGGCACGGGCCGCGCGAATTCGACGCGGCTGGACAGCGCTGCCTTTGTCGGAAAGACTCTGGCGGCCGTGCGCTCCGACGACCTCACGCCGCTGGCAGGATCCATCGGCGTTCCAGGGCGAGGGCCTCGATCTCCCGCGCCTCCGTGGCCATGCGCTCACCGAACTTCCGGGGGGCTTTGAGCACGGACGGAGGCGGGCCTTTCTGCAGGACCTCCCTTGGCGGCGGCCGACATAAGAGCATATCGTCCGTGCAAGTGGCTCTGCTGAGCATCACGTACAAGTGCAGCCACCAGCTCTCTGCTCTTTCCCAAGTCTGCCAATGCTCGCGTCCTGCGCGCAGTCGATGGCCACTCCGGCGCGGATCGTCTGGCCCTGCGACGCGGTGGACGTCAGGAAGCGCCCCTGCGCGAGCGCGTGCCCAAACCTTTTGACCTTGTGCACTAGGTTGGCGCTCTGCCACTTCAAGTGCGCCTCAATGGGCGGGAAGCAGAACAGGCCGTTCGCTTTCTCTTGCTGGATTCCGAAAGAGTTGACGAGAGCTTTCACCGCGTCCGGGCTCTGTTTCTCGAAATTGCGCACCTGCATCCAGATTCCGGCAGGCAGACAGCGCGGGCGGAAGATCTCCCCCAGGGCGCAGGCGTCGCACCTGTCCCGGTCGCTGCTTTCGAACACGAAGCTCACGATGGTGGCCTTCTGTTCCTGGATCAAGCTCTCGCGCTTGGCGTGCACGCGGACGTCAGGCAGAGGTTCGACAGGTCGTCTGCAAGGCCGGCAAAGAAATCGAATATTCTCTCCTTTGCAAACGAGAACGAATCCGCGCGGGCGAGGCTCATGCGTCTGAAGTCCGTCCAAGCAGCGAGCACCTGTGTGATGCGCTTGGCCCTGACCGGGTCGGGGCGCGGGCCCCCCTGGTCAGCTGGGTAGAGGAATTTCACCGCCTCCAGCCGCTCTGCCAGGGCAGCCTGCCGCGAGAGGCGCGCTGGGCCTTCCACGCCGCGCGGAGAGTCGGTGCCACGATGATCAGCAGCAGCTTGAAACGTCCAATGCCAGGGGGCGACGTCGCTCACCTCCCCGCGGAACCCGGCGCTAGCTACGCCGAGCACGTCAGGCTGCAATGCGAACAGACGAAGGGTAGGTACATCCACTCTGTAGGATCCAGCGTTCGTGGAGCACCTGTAAAGCGCGTGCCACAAATCGGCGTCGTCGCCCCTCCTCGACGGCATGCACTCCGGATCAGAGGCTCCCTTGGCCGCGAATGCCTGGTACCATTTGATTGCTTTCGCATCCGCTTTCGTCAACAGGTTCTCGAGCTGAACTGATCCTCGCAGGCTTTGCGACCGCGTACTTCTGCCCGCCGGCGGCCCGGCTGAGCCGGCGCAGGGGACAGCGGAATGCGAGGGGCGTCTGTGGAACGAACAGAGGTAGCAAGCAGAAGTGCTGGAGACCGCTGCGGAATGAAAGCCTGCGCGGGCGTGGACTTCATGGGCGTGGGTTTCATGGGCATTGCTTGCATATGCGCGCAGTGCGCTGTGGAAGGAGACTCTGGGTCAGCGCCCGAGCTACCGGCCTCGTGCAGTCTGGGAACCTTCGCTGGCGGCCCGTCGTCATCTTCGCCCGTCTCCCCCGGCTGATCAGCGGAGGCGTCTCGGGGGGGCCCGCCCGACGTAGGGTCCATCAGGGACGTCACCAGACACTGCCTCCTGCCGCCGTCGTTCGTTCCTGGATGCGGCAAGTCATTATACCTCTTGTGAAGCGCGTCCGGTCACCAATTTCGCAGCTGGCGGCCGTAAGCTTCAAGCGCGGATTTGATGAACCTGTCGGCGCCATGCTTATCGATGCACTCTTGCAACCCTGCCAGACTAATGTCGACGCTCATCTCGACCATCCGGTTCACGAGAGCGGTGCACGGAGCAGGAAATTCGGCCACTGCACATTTTGGGGGCATGCCTGTGGGCGCCTGCTGTCGTCTTTGAGCCTGATTGAGCCGAGGTGTCTACAGTTAACCTTGCTGAGAATACTTCTGCCGCATGCACGCCAGAGGCACCTGTGCATACTGCCCAAGATATAGAATCCGGAAAATGTCAAGGCTGCTACGCTACCTACGTACCCTCTCTGCTGTCAACAGAATGACACGCCTGGTAGGCCCTGCGAAATTGGCGCGTATAGAGACCGCGGTGAGAGACCACACCCGTGCGCACCCCTCCGGTGTCGAGAAAATGCCACGCCTGCTGGCCCCTGCGACATTGGCGCGCATGGGGGCCGCGGTGAGAGACCACCCCCTGCGCACCCCCTCTGGTGTCGAGATAGTGCCACGCCTGCGAGGCAGCGTTTAGGGGCCGCGGTGAGAGACCCCCTCCCTTGCGAGCCCCCTCCAGTGCCGAGAAGGTGCCATGCATGCTAAGCCCTGCGACATTGGCGCGCATAGGGACCGCGGTGAGAGACCACTCCCTGCGCACGCCCTCCGGTGTCGAGAAAGTGCCACGCCTGCTAGGCAGTGCGACATTGGCGCGTATGGGGACCGCGATGAGAGACCACCCCCTGCGCACCCCCTCCGCCCTGCGGCATTGGCGCGTATGGAGACCGCGGTGAGAGACCACCCCGTGCGCACCCCCTCTGGAGTCGAGAAAGCGCCACGCCTGCTAAGCCCTGCGACATTGGCGCGTATACAGACCGCGGTGAGAGACCACCCCCGTGCGCACCCCCTCTGGTGTCGAGAAGTGCCCACGCCTCTAGGCCCTGCAACATTGGCGCGTATAGGGGCCGCGGTGAGAGACCACCCCCTGCGCACCCCCTGCGGTGTCGAGAATGTGCCACGCCTGCTGGGCCCTGCGACATTGGCGCGTATAGGGGCCGCGGTGAGAGAACACCCCCTGCGCACCCCCTGTGGTGTCGAGAAAGTGCCACGCCTGCAAGGTCCTGCGACACTGGCGCGTATAAGGACCGCGGTGAGTGACCACCCCGTTGCGCACCCCCTCCGGCGTCGAGAAAGTGCCATGCCTGCTAGGCCCTGCGACATTGGCGCGTATAGGGACCGCGGTGAGAGACCACCCCCTGCGCACCCCCTTTGGTGTCGAGAATGTGCCACGCCTGCTAGGCCCTGCGACATTGGCGCGTATAGGGACCGCGGTGAGAGACCACCCCCTGCGCACCCCACGCCTTGCGACATTGGCGCGTATGGAGACCGCGGTGACAGACCACCCCCTGCGCACCCCCACCGGTGTCGAGAAACTGCCACGCCTGCCAGGTTCTGAGACATTGGCGCGTATACAGCCCGCGGTGAGAGACCACCCCCGTGCGCACCCCCTCTGGTGTCGAGAAAGTGCCACGCCTGCTAGGCAGTGCGACATTGGCGCGTATAGGGGCCGCGGTGAGAGACCACCCCCTGCGCACCCCCTCCGGTGTTGAGAAAGTGCCACGCCTGCTAGGCCCTGCGACATTGGCGCGTATAGAGCCCGCGGTGAAAGACAACCCCCGTGCGCACCCCCTCCGGTGTCGAGAAAGTGCCACGCCTGCTAGGCCCTGCGACATTGGCGCGTATAGGGGCCGCGGTGAGAGACCACCCCCTTGCGCACCGCCTCCGGTGTCGAGAAAGTGCCACGC
>CAUYUJ010014387.1:334162-410349 GCA_963575745.1 Prorocentrum cordatum | reverse complement strand
TAGAGTAATCGTCGTAGCCACAGTAGCCGTATTAGACGTAGTAGTAGTGACAGTAGTAGTAGGAGTAGAAGTAGTAGTAGTAGTAGTAGTAGTAGTAGTAGTAGTAGTAGTAGTAGTAGTAATAGTAGTAGTAGTAGTAGTAGTAGTAGTAGTAGTAGTATTAGTAGTAGTAGTAGTAGTAGTAGTAGTAGTAGTAGTAGTAGTAGTAGTAGAGTAGTAGTAGTAGTAGTAGTAGTAGTAGTAGTAGTAGTAGTAGTAGTAGTAGTAGTAGTAGTAGTAGTAGTAGTTCGTAGTAGTAGTAGTAGTAGTAGTAGTAGTAGTAGTAGTAGTAGTAGTAGTAGTAGTAGTAGTAGTAGTAGTAGTAGTAGTAATAATACACATAGCGGCGGTATTAGTTGGAGGGAATATAAAGAGTAAGTGTGCGAGGATGATGACGACGAGGGCGGCGTCGACGACGACGACGTCGGTTTCCTCAGGCGTGGCCTCCGCGGGGGATAAACGATTTCAATTTTTTTGTTTGGATCCCGATTTGTCAATAAGCCTTCGGAAAATAACATGTTTCTTTGTATCCTCAAGGTTTTGCGTAACTAATATCAGAGGTTAAGGAGACCGTGGGCCCCCGCCTACATCGTCCCGCCTACCTCATCGTCGCGCCTGCTTCCGTCGTCCCTTAGTATTTCCTCCTTTGCCTGCTCTCCTCCCGCCTCTTCCTTTTGCTCCTCGTCCTCCTCCTCCTCCCTCCTCCTCATTCTCCTCCTCCTCCTCTCCTCCTCCTTCTCCTCCTCTTCTCCCTTTTGCCCCACCTCCTTCCTGCGAGGCCCCTTCTAGAACCACTGGGGCGCCCCGTGGAGATCTTCGCCTATGTATGCCTCGCCGCAGGTCGTTCCCTCTGCCGCGGGTTGTCCGACGCGCAGCGAGCATCCCCGCCGCCGAGCCCCCGGGAGGCTCGCGCGTCGAGACGACGAAGACCGAGCACACCGTTACCACGGTCACCGGCGACGGCGGTGTGGGGGGACACGAATCAGAACCAATTTCAGCAGTGTGTAGCCAATCAGCAGACCCACGGGGCCATCGTGCGTTAGCCCCGCCCGCCAAGTCCTCCAAGCTGGGATGGGCCGCGCGAAGCCCGAAGGGAACAGCACGTATTCACACCCGGAGGGTAAGCCAGCCAGTAGAGCCAAGGCCATACCATTGGGGATGGGGATCGGCTGAACGATGCTCACCCCGGGACGGATACGGCGGGCTCGCGCGGCGTCGACGCGGCGGCGACCCCCACGGGGGCGGTCAAGGTTGAGATGCCGCCAGTGGCCCAGAGTCGGCCGACGCCGAGAGTTGTGGCAATCCGAAAGCCAGATACCAAACCAAACAGGGAAACCGCCGAATCTAATGAGAACCATCCATAACAAACCTGTAGGCGCAGCCGTGCCCTCTGGCTCTGCTGCGCGGTGTATCGAAGTTCACACGGAGCGAGCTCGGGGGGACAGAGCTCCACAGCGGCTCGGGGCAGTCTGTGCCAGCATTGCGATTCTGAAAGTCGACCTCTCGGCTCGAGATCTGAGCCAATTTGGAAGCCGTGATCGCTCATGGCCGAACGATCCACGCGGTGTCAGAAACAGCCGCCGGCGCCATTCGGCGACGTGAACCCGCCGCATTCAAGGCGGTGCCACAGGCGTCGGGGGTGCATCGCGTGGTGGGGTGGCAGCGGGTTGTCTCACGGGTGGCGTGTGCACTCTTGGCCCTTACCACTCACCAAACCACCCCAACCCAACCCGAAGGCCCCAATTTGCCCTCCATTCCCAGTGGGGGGGTTGGGGACCATTGACAAACACGCATATGAAGCCCGTGACCACCCCACCCCGAAATTCGGGTCTTCGGGTTGGGGTGGTCTGATAGGTAGTCCAGCTTGGCGTGGCGCCGTCCCGCCGGCGTGAGGGAGGGGGCCCGCGTAGCCCGTCTGGCTGGGCGCGTGGGTCCGCTGTGCAGAGGCGTACACGGACACCTGCACCGCCACCCTCCCTGGAAGGGACAGGAAACACTCGTCTGCAGGTGTTTGTGATCGTTTCCTTATTTGATGTTCTGCCGATCGGCGCGGGCCCTCGTACCCCGTCTCCCCACCCATGGAGTAGGTCTGGGCTGCTTTTGGCGGCTGTCTCAAGCAGGAGGAGCCTCCCCCATAGGACGCACTGTTGCAAGCAGTCGCATTAAGCAGAGGTCCGGGGCCAGGCCCCCCCCCTCTCCCCCTCCCCCTTCCGCCCAACGTCGAAGCGCCGAATAAGAACCGTTCACTTTGTGTGCATGTTTTCGTGGCGTTGTGGGGGGCGTGCCAGTTCTCATCTGCTGCCGTCGTCCTCGCGTTCGGGGATGGGCGCGGCTTCCGCGTGGGAAGACGGGTTGGCTGGGCACCGCTTCTTCTCTGCACCACGTCCGGGTGCAGGGGCCTCTCGAGCACGGGCCGGGGGAGGTACTGGCCTGAAGGAGGAGGGGGGCGAGGCATGTGCACCACCAGGCCTCCAGCATCGTGAAACATCAGGTTGCAGTGCTTCTGTTCTCCTCGTGATCTGGGGGCTGTTTCTGGACCCCTTGATTGTCAAAAGGCGATCTGAGACGCAAGACCGACCCAGGGGAAGGGGTCGGGACTTGCGAGGACCCCGTACTGAAACATCTCAGACGACATCGGAGGTCTGCGTAGCTATCGACATTGCATCTGGATGGCAGATCCCGGGTGTTCTTTTCCGGCGGAGCTCGTTGCCAGAAGGATTTTCCATGACATCTGGGCGATCCTGGAGCACCAGGCCACGGGCGGGCTATTTCAGTTTGGCCTTGAGCCGAGACTGAAGAAACTACGCGAAAACGCGGAGGGGGATCTTGTCCCATAGACCTTCGGCGCCGTGACTTTTGTCACAGCCCCATGAGCCCTCGACCCTCCTCGGGACTCGTGTTCCGTCTCGGGACCCGTTTTTTGCCCAGCTCCCAAGCCGGACACACGGCCCTCGGGCGGACGCCGAGATCGCGAACCGAAGCGCCCGGGGGCAACAGAAAACCAGGACGCCGCGGAGGCCCGGGGACGAGGAGAGCCCCGCGGATGTCCTGCCCAGACGCGTCCGGACGCCTCGACGTCCTCGAGCCTCTGCCCCAGGAAGGTCGCGGGGTGGGCAGGGCGGGGTCGAGCGGGAGTCCACAGGGAGCGGCGGCAGGCGGGGCCAAGCCGGACCTGGTCGCAGACATCCGCGCGCAGTTGGAGGCGCAGTCGCACAAGGCGACGCACGATGACCTGATGGCCAAGCACAGGGCGATGCACGAGGCCGGAAAGGGGTGGAGCGCCCAGGAGCGCCTGCTGAGCGATCGCGCGTGCCTGGGGGTTGGCGCCGAGGGCCTCGCCAGCAGCGGCCGCGGAGCGAGCGCCAGAGGGGTCCCTCCCTTCCCGTCAGGGCGCCTTTGGTGGCCCCACCTGGAGCCGCGGAGGGGCGGCACGAGGGGCCCGTCCGACCCGGCGCTCTGCGCAGGTCGTGGGCGCAGAACACGCGCCCGTACCCGCAGCTTCGCGGGCGGGGCTCCTGGACCGCGACCCCGTGGCCACGGGGCGTGTTTCTCGGCGGATGCCCCGCGCGGAGAACGTGTCCGTGCGACCGCGTCTCCACGGCATCGCGCTCAGGGGTCCAGGCCGCGAGGGCGTGGACATGGACGTGCGCGCTGCTCGTGGGCAGGGGGAGGCGCCCCTGTGCCTCCCCTGGGCCCGCCGGGGGGCAGGGCGAGCTCCTGCCTCGCCAGCCCCCGGCAGTCTGGCCCAGTGCGCCGGAGGAGGAGGAGGAGCAGGAGCAGGATATACCGATGCCGCTGCTCGGCCTGGAGAGCCCTCTTCGCCACGGCTGGGTTCTCCTCGAATGTCTGCTCAGAACGCACCCCAGCATAGGTCCAGGGAGTAGCGGTATCGGTACCGCTTCGTTGCTCCTCCTGCTTCTGACTGCTGACTGCTGCTGCTGCTGCTGCTGCTGCTGCTGCTGCTGCTGGCGATTGGTGATGACTGTCCGTCTCGTCCTCCAGCTCCCCGCCTTCTCCTCGCCGTTCTCATGCTTCCTCCATTCCACGTCGCCCCTCGGCAGCCTCCTGCCGCCGCCGCCGCTGCTGCTCCTCTCTTCGGCAGCCCTCTGGACACGGCCGTGCAGCGGTGGGGAGGAGCCCGCGTCTCGCCGGGCTGGCCTCAAGCACCACCGCGTGTGACTCTTGGCCTCGCCTGCCGCCAGCTGGCGCGCCCGAACCATTCGAGTAGGGGATCGACTACATAATTCGTTTACCCCAGACTTAATTTTCCGTCGAATCTACGAACGAATGCGTAGAATGCTCTACGGAGCATTCTACGGATGTTTCGCAGACTCGACGAACAAATCAGCTTTGGGGTAAATCAGTTCTGTAGTCGATCCCCTGCTCGAACCATTCCGCTTCTCACGTTCCCTCGTCACCTCTCGGCGACGATTCCTTGACCGCTGGCCTCGGCCAGCGCGCACGATGGCCGTGCCCTGGCAGGGCGTTGCATCGCACGGCGCAGCGGCGCCCCCGCGCGCCGGGGCGTCGAGCGTGGCCCAGCACCTCATGCGCAGCCTGTTCCACGCCATGCCCCAGGCCGAGGAGCAGCAGCTCTTCCGCGACTGCGAGCGCGAGCTCGTGGCGGCGCTCGGCTCCCTGGGGCCGGACTGGCGCCTGGCCCCCTTCGGCAGCGCGAAGAACCTGCTCATGACGCGGGGCTCGGACCTGGACATCACGGCGTACAGGGCGGACCTCCTGGGCGGGGGCGGCGCTGCCCTGGCCGCCCCGGACCTGGAGGAGCGGCTGCTGCCCCTGCTCCGCAGCAGCGGCAGGCTCGAGATCCAGGGCAACGTCATGAGGGCGCGCATCCCCGTGCTGAAGATGCGCTTCGACGGGATCCTGGACGTGGACCTCTCCTGCCACAACGTCGAGGCGCTGCGCAACACGCAGCTCCTGAGGGCGTACGCGGAGCTGGACCCCGTGGTGCGCAATCTGGTCGTGCTCGTGAAGCTGTGGGCGAAGGCCGAAGGCGTCTGCGGCGCCCCCAGCGGGCACCTGACTTCGTACGCGCTGACCCTGATGGTCGTCTACTTCCTGCAGGTGCACCCGCGGATGTGCATGCCCTGCCTGCCCACCCACCTCTTCACCGGCTTCGGCTGCAAGCCCCCCGAGGTCCAGCAGACGCGGTGGGCTTGCACCGTGCCGATCCAGGAGGCGCTGCTGTGCTTCTTCCACTTCTACTCCTCCGAGTTCCAGTGGGGCCAAGAGGTGGTCGCTGCGCGCCTCGGCTGGCGCTCCACGGCCGACGACCCCGAGCACTGCCGGCTGCCTGCAGCGCACCTGCTCCGGTTACACGTAGAGGACCCCTTCCTCCTCAACAGGAACCTGAACTGCGTGCTTGGTGCCGAGCAAGAGAAGAAGCTCTACGTCGCTCTCTCGCGGGCAACCGCAGACATGTATCGTGGGTTCGCGCCGGTGGGGCTCCGCGGCGAACAGCCAGTCGACGCGCCTCTGCGCCCGTTCCCGCGCGCAGAAGAGCCTAAGGACACTGCCCACGACACCAGGGGCGATTCTGCCGAGAGCACAGCCGCAGGCCCGTACAGCGAGTACAGCACAGAGAACGGCAGCGATAAGGACTTGGACCGCGGCGTGCCCGCCAGTCCCTGCGCTCCCGCTGGCCCGGGCTGGGGTTGTGGGGTGAGCTCCGCCCTGGCGCCTGCCGCAGAAAGTTTGGACCGCTCGGCGCCTGCCGGCCCCTGCACTCAACCCCGCCCGGGCAGGGGCCGCCGTACGGGGTGCGCCTTGGCGCCCTCGGCTGAGGACTGGGCTGTGGCCTCCGCTCCTGCTCGCCAGGGCTGCGGCGGCTGCCAGGCGCCTGCCGCGGCCGAGGCCTGGGGCCACGGGCCGCCCGCGCCTGCCGCTCCCGTGCCCGCTCGCTCAGGCTGGGATGGCCGTGCGGCGCCCGCGACTGGGCTGTGGGATCAGGATCCGCCCGCGGCTGCCGCCCCCGCCCCCGCCTGCCCGGGCCGTGCGGCACCGGGCATCGGGCCCTACCAGGGGCCGTCCACGGCTGCTGCCACGGCCTCTGACCGCCTAGGCCAGGATGGGCGTCCGGTGGCCGCCGTGGGGCCCCGCGGCCGAAGGCCCTCGGCGCCTGCCAGCCCTGCCCCCACACGCCCGGGCTGGGATTCCCGCGCGGCACTCCCGATTGGGCAGCGGGACCAGTGGCCCCCAGCGCCTGCAGGCGCGGCTCCCGCCCGCCAGGGCTGCGGCGCGGGTTCCGGGAAACCGTACACTGGCGTTTCATGGGCGCCAGAGCCGCCGCTGCGGGACCCCCAAACTCGGTGCCATTTGCAGCAGGCACCCCATGCAACGCAGTCACATGCAACCTCTGACCAACCCTGGCGCAGGCCCATTTCAGCAGCAGGCACGGGTGCAGGCCCGCCTCAGCCACAGGCACCGCAGCCGCGGCCGCGTGCTGCGCAGCCGCGAGCCCCGCCGCCGTTGGCCCAGTCGCAGCAAGCCCCGCAGCCGCACGAGTTGCCCCCCACAACCTTGGGATTCCTGCGGCTCTGAGGTGCCGCGCTGGATGCTTCGCGCGGGCTTCTGTTTAATCGCTCTGCCGCCTGGCGGTCGCAGTCGGCTGGTTCCCGCTGCCTGCGTCATTCGGAGCCCCATGAGATTCTCAGCCGCCCTTGGTCCCTTGAGTCAGGGGAGAAACACAGACCACCGCCACCGAGAACTCATCAGTGGGGTTCGGCCCCTGGGCGGTGGCACGTCCGAGCGTCGTCAGGTACTGGGTGACGCTCGGGCGTGCCGCCGCCCGGGGGCCGAGCCCCCCCCCACTCTGTGGCGGCGGTCTCTGTTTTTTCTCGGATGGAGGGAAAGGGCATGCCTTGCCGAAGAAGGTGGCCGAATGGGGTGGAGTGACCACTGCGAGGAGCTGCGTGATCGAGCTTGCGCTCGCTGCTCGATGGGGGCGTCATGTGCCCATAAGCTGGGTTAGGATCTGTGCCCGAGGCTCGGTGAGGAGGAGGAGGAGGAGGAGGAGGAGGAGGAGGAGGAGGAGGGGGGGGAGGAGGAGGAGGAGGTGGAAGGGAGGACGACGAGCATGAGGATGACGAGGAAAAGCAGGGGGAGGAAGGGGAGGAGGAAGGCGATGAGGAAGAAGAGGAATAGGAGGAGGAAGAGGAGGACGAGGATGAATTGAGCTTCACTCCCAGCTCATCCTGAGGCTGTGATTCGCCAGCCGCCTGCTACAACGGAGGGAGGTGCAGCAGGCATGACAGGATAATATTCTGAATTAGAGCAGGGCAGGAGGTTCTCCGTGCGCACCCGTACGCCTAGCTTCTGCATTCGATAGTGGGGGTGCTTGCCGTTGGAAAGCGCGTCCCAACCATATCCTGCAGCTCGTCACGGAGGGCACTGGCACTGTGCGCCGAGACCCCAAATTCGGCCCCCAGCGCTATGATATTTGCAGCGAGTGCAGATGAAAATAACGGAGCCATCCGCGCAATCAAACGCGATAGTGCGATGCCCCAAGGTATCCTGCCTCGAAGCATGCAACGCGGAGGTCTGAGGGCATGTTCCTCAAGGTGGACGCTCAGCACGGCTCCCCTGTAAACGCAGCACGCTTTCAGGTACCCGACCATTCCCACGTGTTGCCAGCCGCCGCTGGCGCAGCAAGGGGAGCATTCCACGAGCTCAGCGGCAAACATATCCACATCTGCCCACGGTTGAAGCACGTTAGCAGCACGACGGATGGTAGCGTGCGCGTGCTTGGCAAGCCTGCCTGTGGAATCAAGACGAGCCTTGCACCTTGGATGCAGCAAGGTGACGTGCTCTGCCGCCGCACCCGCAGAAGTGTTGCCCATGCGGCGCCAGCGCTCGGCAGCATCGGTCCCTGCCTCTTCGATTCCACGATGGGCGGACACCCTCACGCACTGGCCTTGTCTGGCTGGCGAACACCTGGAGGAAGGCCCCCGCACACGCTGCCTGTTCACTGCTCGGCTCTCGGGCGGCAGGCCTGCTTCACACATTTTCTGAAGTCGGAATAGGCCACACCATCATAGCCAAGGACACTCGCCAAGGCACAGCAACTAAACTCGGCCGACTTGGGGGTTTGGATAAGGTGCTGCCTAAATTGGAGTATGAAACCCAGCGATGCAGTCACCCTAGGCATCAACGATAGCTACACTACATGCGACAGGTGACAGCTTCCGAACAGGATGGCGGGTGCAGCTCCCGTCCACAAGAAACACTCCTCAAACCGCAGTGCCGGGGCACCTACCCTGAGATTACAACATGTCTTTTCGGCGCTTCACAAAAAACTGACCATCATCCGACTCCGTGAGGGGGCGGGGGTGAGAGTCGGCGAGATGGTGGACAGCCCCAGAAGTAAAGACTAACGCCTCAGAAGAGTCCTCCAACTCAGTAGCTTCAGAGCGGCAGCGACTGTAGAAGCATCGGCGAGGCTAGAACGCATCTCAGCAACAGGCTTGAGGGGGCACCCCCAAAGCCGGTGTAAGATGGTGTTGATCGCTCCCCAAGGCGGGCAGAGATCATCGATCAGATATTCCTTGCATCTGGCTCTGTAGCCAGTGAAAACGCTTCAGTGGCAGACGCTCGGATGTCAGCTGTCTGAAGGGACGAGCATGTCTTGCTATGCAGAGCCTCCCGACCGACGTCGTAACATACCCGAGGAAGGATGCTGCGTTTCTCGCCCGAGTCGCCCTCGAGCATCCGAACATACTCGTCCCGAACCAGACGTTCGACCAGGGCAGACATATGTATCCCGAGGGGAATCGCGAAGCTACGGTCATCCCGCACCGCCATGAGCTCAACCATCTGCCACCCCAGGCGGACCCACGACATGCGCATGACCGATGTCGGCTCTGCAGCCCTCCTCCCCGAGCAGGAGGGGCTCGATAAAACAGCCTGCCAAGCCTGACGGGGAGAAGGGAGCGGCAGCGCCCACTGGGAGGCGCCAGCCTGACTGAGTCAACTACTCTTCGGACCAGCGCACGACGGGGGCCGTCGCCGTGCGACAGCAGATGGGTCAGAGTCCTCAAGGGCAGCTGCCGTCAACCAGCGCAGCTGCGAGGTCGGCCGCCCGACCGAGACAAACTTTTTCCGAAGCGATACAAGAGGTCCCAGTCGCTCGAGCCAGAAATTTCCAGACCGTGCGACGCCCCCGCGAGAGACCCAGTATGCAACTTGTTCAACACCGCTGGTCGGACCCATGACCTGATCTTGCAGCTCAAGTCGCTTCGACACACGGAACTTTTTAGCGAATCTGCTCTTCATCTTGGCCGAGCGGCCAGCGGCGCACACAGCTCGGCCAACAGCATAGTGTACGCCCATGCTTACAGCGCTGCTCGCGAAGCGGCCGCCTGAGGCGCTAAGCTATGCAGCCACGTCGCCACCTAAGGCCTTGAAGGGTGCCACCACGGGCTGCCTTATCAAGAGCGAAACTGCAGCCCGCTGCCGACTCCATCACCGTATGGAGTGGCCTAGCCCCACGAGCTATGGTTTGTGTCACAACTTTTGAGGGGTAATCCATGACTTACAAACTTTGCTTTTTGCCACTGCGCTACAACGCATCATGATCACACTGGTCGCGGAGCTACCACGCGATCCCCATATCGTACCACTGCGCGCGCGTCTCAGCAGAAAGTGTCGCACAACCTCTTTATTTTTAATAAAAACAACTTTCCGTGCTGACAGTTTCTCTCGCTAGGGAACTGAGCTTTGCGCCATGGCGCTTTCTTCTCTTCGCTATCGGCCGAGCGCCGACGCGCTGACGCGGTCCGAGACAAAGAGTGGCTCCTACATTTACGACGGCACGGTGAACAACTTCCACGAGTGGGCTTTCCGCACAGAGATGCGCATGAATGCTGCCTTGGCCTCAGTGGATCAAGAGGCGGGTGAACCACAGCAACACGTGATCGCCGCAGTTGTCAACAAGGTTGTAGAAGGCTTCAGAGGTGACGCATTCGATATTGCCATGGATGTTGGCAAGGACGTGCTTCTGATTCCGAATGGGATCGATCAGCTGGTGCTGTCGATTCGTATTTCACTCTTCCCCATAGAGGCGCAGGAAGTGAATGTCCTTGTCCAGGTGGGGCAGAGACCCTGTGGACCGCTGTCTCGACAGCACGGTGAGTCTATGGTGTCGTACATCTCCCAATGGAAGCGCTGGTGGAAACTGGTCTCCAAGTTCGATCCTGAGATCTGGGTTAGCGACGATATGTTTTGATCCTTCTCTTGGGCCATGCAGGCCTCTCGCCTTCGGAGAAACTGAAGGTGTTGACATCCACGGGAAATGTGACAACCTTCGACACTATCAAGGATGTCTTGATCCTCCAGCACGGCCGCATGCACATCCGCCAAAAAGGCAAGGGTGAGTCTGGTAAAGGCGCCAGCTCTTCGACGCGGACGCAGCCCAGACCCAGCTACCAGAACAGGAGCAAGGGCAAGGGCAGAGTGCGCTTCTCCAGGCCACGACGCGCCTTCTACACTGCTGATGAAGGATGGTACGAGCAGGAGGAGCATTACCTTAAGGAGCTGAGTCCCTACGGATATTGCGCGTCCGGCTATGCGCCAGAGCGCGGCTGGGGCGACGCGGCCTGGGGCGACTGCGCCGACGAACGCGCCTACGTCGACGAGGAATCGCATGCTCACTGGGCCCTTGTCCAGGATGGCAGCGAGCTCGACGTCGAGGTGGTCGACGAGATGGTCAGGGCCGGATATGCAGAGGAAGCAGCTTCTGACGCGATCCAAGAGGACCTGGTAGCCAACCTCGGCACCAAAGGGAGGAGCACAGGCAAAGGAAAGAGCGGAGGCAAGAGTTACCACTGCACGCCATGGTCGCCCGAGGGAGGCGGCAAGGGGGCACCTTCCCTGGAAGATCGCAAGAAGCGGCCCCAGGATATCAAGAAACGCTCGAAATTCAAGACCTGCCGCGAAACAGGCCGCTGGCCCGGGGGCCCTGAATGCAAGGACAAGCCCAGGGCGGCAATGGTAGCGCACGCTGGAGGCACTGGCGAGCGCCATGTCCAGTTGCGCGAGTATGATGACGGACGAAAGTTCACATCTATCAGTCATGTTGCTGCATCACCATCAATCCATCATCGTGACATCAAGGGCGTGGAGGAGTCGATGAGGACGGATTCCGGTGTTTCTCGTTTCTGCGCTTCTTTCTCTTCTCGCGTCATGCGCCACGGGGCATGCGTGTGCGTGTGTGTGTGGGGGGGGGGGAAGTGCGACGGGCAGCGTAGCTTGTAGCGCAACCACGCTGAGCATCATGTCTGTGGGAGTCGCATGGGGATGACCGAAGCCACTCCGGTTCAGGGATCTCCAGAGCTTCGGGGGAAGAGTCTTTAGACCTCTGCAGAGGCCGAGGGGGATACTGCTGGGTCCATGGCAGTTCGCTCGACCGAATCTAATTCTATGGCTAGTGCTTCTGATGGGGAGTTTGAGGAGGAGGAATCTGTTTCGGACCCTATCTCCGTTCCTGTTCAGGTTGCTGCGCTTGCTTCGGGTCGGCACCCAGGGCTCAGTTATGGTCGCGTTCTCAGGGGCACTCCAGACAACGCAGATTGGGGTCGCAAGGTGAAGAAACCGAGTGAGGATCTGGTTCTGTAGCGGAGTTGACCCGAAGCGCGTTGCGGATTCCATCCGTCCGTGGCACATGTCGTGCCTAAGCAGCTGCGCAGCTCCCGCTGGCCGCGCCGCGCCGCCTGCTGTCGTCGACCGCTGCGGCGGCGACGCGATCACGTGTGCGCCTGCGCCCGTCGATCACTCCAGTGACGACGGGGACGTGCGAGTCGCTGCCGTGGCTGCTGGCGCTCGTGCTCGTCCCGCGCCAATGGGCTCCAAGTTTGCTGTGATCGCGCTGGGCTGGGAGAACTTCGGGAAGAACCCGAGGTGCTTGGGGTCGTCGATACTAAGAGAGTGCATTCGCCGTCGCCGCCGCTCCAGTCGCGATATGACCACCAGAGGTCACGCAACCAATGCCATCGTAGATGCGCTCGTTGCTGCAGATGAGAATATGGCGAACTATGATCGGCATGTGTCGGTGGGCACCAGGGCTCTGAACGACCCGACTCACACGCGCCATGTCTGTCATCATCCGAATATCTTGCGCAATTCAGTTCATAATGAACTTTTTGCTGGCATCGCTGAGTGTGTGGGAACAGCTTTTGCGAAGAAAGAGTATTCGCAGTCCGTGTGCATTGTTGCCATCTGTCATTCTGGTCGGCATCGCTCTGTTGCTGTCAGTTATGGTACCGAGCAGTTCGTGAAGCAGTGTGACATTGAATGCAGTTCTGCGCACCTGAGTCGTCAAGAGTGGTCCCATCGTACTTGTAGAATGCGATGGCTGCTGTCGCGTATCCGATTGGGGCCGTGAGATGGCGCGTTCTCCGGCTGACAAGATGGTTTCGCTCTTTACTGAATCCTTCGAGAAGTCCAGTGCACCGCCGCCTCTAGTTCCTGCTCCGTCCGCCAAGCGCAGACCCCGTGACGGGGCTGAGCTGGCCAGGAGGGAGGAGAAGAGATCTCGCGCTTCATCGAGTGTGGTTGAACGAGTAGACGATAACGACGTACGTGGCCATTGTCATCCGCGAACACATCAGAGCGATCTGGCGTGAACGTCTCGGTGCTGGCTATATTGAGGCAGATCTCAAGGTCATCATGAGCGATATGCTGAGCAGGAGCTGCAATGCTATTTGAAGACCTGTCACGAGGACAACAGACCGCCTGCAGCTTATGCGATGTGTGCGTATTGCTCGTTGGTATGCAGAGACTGGTATATAGCCAAAATCTGTTGGTGGTAGTATTCCCGCTGCTGCTGCATCGCCGCCGCCTGTCGCCGCATCGTCTTCAGCCGCCGCATTGCCCCCTTCATATCAGGCGCGAGATTCGCGGGGCGATGGCGACGACGCGCCGATGAAGGCTCGCATGAGCAGCGCCAGAAAGGTGACGGGCATGCCGCTAGGCGAAGCTGCACCTCTGGGCAC
The DNA here is from genome assembly GCA_963575745.1 of Prorocentrum cordatum. Lineage (NCBI taxonomy): Eukaryota > Dinophyceae > Prorocentrales > Prorocentraceae > Prorocentrum > Prorocentrum cordatum. Next base: position 397,306 of record CAUYUJ010014387.1, on the reverse strand, counting down.
GATCGTTCGCCCTCCGGCAATGCCTCCTATGATGCCGCCACCCAAGCACAAGCGCGCTGCCCTCGTGCCGAGGCAGCCGGACGGGCCGCCGCCTGCGCGCCCCAGGACCCCCTTGCTGCCTCTGCCACGGGCGCCGCCGCGCAGGGTAGAGCCGCTGCCGCCGCCGCCGCCGCCGCCGGCGAGTATTGTTGCCGCCAGCAGCGACGACGAATCGAACGAGACTCCGTGCGTCGCGTTCAGGATCCCCGATTTCTCCTGTCGAGAGGGACCTGGCCACGGTGGGTGGCGAGCGGGCCGGAGATCCAGTCGTGGACTTCGAGCCGATCGCAGTGGCGCAGATCAGCAGGATTCGTTTTTCGAGCAGGCCAAGAAGCAGGGCAAGAAGAGGAACTTCATCACGCACGTTGATCCTCGATCTTTCCCATCAGAGGGGTCGACTGGCCGCGCGGAAGAGCGGGGCGCTGAGAAGTTGGTGCGTGTGAGTTGCATGATTGATCGGTTCAACACTCAGATCAAGTTCCCGCCGGCATGGCCCTTCTGGAAGAAGAGTTCCATGGGTCGCACTAAGGGCACCCAGTCCTGGAGGCGCATAAAAGGTCGTGTTGCCATGAATTATTATGTGGATGCTGACGAGCACGATCGATCAGCAATCTTTGTGCAGCCTCCGAGGGTCCGCGTGGGTGGAACATCGTTTTTGTGCACGCCACTGCAGCTGGATCAACGTGAGACGACTACTACGCATGATAAAAGTCGTCCCACCCCTCCCACATGTTGCTCTGGGTTGCGTAACATCAGTCTGCAAGATGAGTTGTTATCTGCGTGCGTCGCCGAGCTGTCCGCGCCAGGCATGTCTGCTTCCGACAAGGAGATCATCGAGAAGGTGATCAGGATCACCGACCCGCTTCGCGGACGCGTGGGGGCCAACCTGGCCGGGCTGCTGCTCCACGTCATCGGCGTCGCGTTCACCTGCCGAGCGACGCGGTGGTGCGCCCAGATCGGGACCCATAGATGGCAAAAGACATCGTCGAGCGCCATCCTGATCATGTTGTCGCCTACACATCACCACCAAACCATCATGTAATCAGTGATTGTTTCTATGTTTTGGGTCAAGGTAATGGTCCTGCAACTGTTGCGCTCGGTTATGAGCCTGGTTGCTCAAGCCTTGAGCTCACTAGTGCGCTGAACTCGCACCTCGAGGCAGACGCAGACATCGCGAGTCAGAAATTCTTTGATTTCAGTAGAGAGTTAGGTCAGAAGGTTAGACTGGATGGACTGGCACCTACAGCTTTCCTCGCTGAAACCGCAGAGGCGAGAGCTCGATGCGATATGGGCGCGATCATCGGTGATGACGACGTCGCTACCGTCTCCTATGGAGCGCCTGCGAGATGAAGAAAAAGATTTCCCAGAACAAATCAGCTTACCTGGCGAGCCGAAACGCGATGGAAAGAGAAGGGAAGCGCGGTTGCAAATCCCGCTCCGCACAGGGGTCGCTATCAGACGACTGCACAGACAGTTTGGTCATGTACCTAATCGTGTTTTTGTGCAGCTATGGAGAATCTCCAGAATGTCGTCGGACAACATTGAAGCTGCCAAGAGTTATTGATGTGAATCTTGCCAGCGTCATAAACCGTTCTCTCAGACTTGCACGGTTTCCTTGCCGGAGAAATTCTGCTTCGATCACGAAATCGGTATCGATTGTCTAGAGGCAATGGATTACAATGGATAGCGTTGCACCTTCTCGAACATAGTTTGCCAGGGTGCAACATTTCAGCGTGTAATCTTTGTCGAGCAAGGAGGTGGTACGCCATCTTCGAGAGCGCGCCTCGCTGCATTCCAGCAGCGCTGGTGTGCGCGGGCAGGTGGGCCCAAACAAATGGTGTTAGACCGTGGACTTCGCAACAGAGGAATGTTTCTGCAATGGGTTAAGAGTCGAGGGATCGACCTCCGCGACGCCGGAGTCGAGCCTCCCGAGCAGATAGGCCGCGACGAGAGACGTGGTGGACTTTGGAAGAACACCTTGAAGGTGGTGCACTACAAGAATATTACCGGACTCGATGAAGTCATCTCTACTGCATCAGAAGTTGACAACGCGAAGAATGAGATGTCACGAGTCGGCGGATTCGCGCCTGCTCAGTGGGTGCTCGGGAAGATGCCTCGTGTCCCAGGGGGTCAAGTCGACGACGGGGAAGCTTTCGACTTAGTTGTGCCTGCGAGTGTTGCAGAGGACGGAGCCGGCGAGTTTTCTCGCCAGGCTGCGATCCGGGCGTCTGCCAGGAAAGCACTCGCGGGACCCGACGTCGGAAGTGGACCGGCAAGGGCCGCTCTCCGAAAGGCAACGCCGTTAGCTGGGTAATATCAAGTAGGTGACATAGCGTGCTGTCTTGAAAGGCCGACCGACGGCGAAGCTACTGCTAAGTGGAGCACTGGTTCTCGTATCGTTGGAGTCGATGGAGAAAACGCATGGGTTATCGCAGAGGGTGTGCATGTATGCGTGGCTATCGACAGACTTCGAACGTGTACTGCGGCGGAATCGTTGGCATGCCAGTATCTCTCTAAGCATCGCGACGGTGGAGTTGAAAGATATGACGAAGGACGCGGGCTGCCAGAACCACGGGTACAACGGCATCCCGTGCAAGAACATCCTATGGCGACGGAAGAGCTGTCGGGGGCCCCAGAAGACCCCGGGTTCATAGAAGAAGCATTTCGCCAAATGGAAGGCTCTCTGATGGAATGGTCATTCTTGTGCCGCCCGCGTCGAGGTTGTTACTGGTGACTCGAACGCTTCTTCAGAGGTCTTTACTAGACGACGCCCCACACGGTATACAGAGTCGTAACGATTTGATGCGCAGAAGGGTCGAGAATGCCGATGGTAGCACGGGATGGGTTTCCGATTCTGTCTCGGTGCCAGCCCCCGAACTGGCGAACCCACCTTTTCATGCCATGCGCAGGGCCGGAACATCAATGTCGGGCATGGATCTGCTAGCCCGCAGAGAAGCATCATTCGCTGTTAAGCCACATGAATCGGTTGTGGGATTTTTCAATGAACGCACCGTTCATAAGCCGGAATCCAAGAAGAAGACGAAGTGTGCAAATAATCTGGTATATCATCGAGAATTTTAGGACGTTATAGCGGTTTACGACTGGCAAGACAAGACGAATGGGGAAACTGGCGGAAGTTCAACGCCACCGTACCTATTGATTCCGTGGAACTGCCAAATCTCTTCGACGAAGGATACCACGAAGGAAACCGCATGGTACCTACGCAGTGGATTGAGATTGACAAGAATGAACTTCTCCGTAGACCGGGTGGACGTTTGGTTGCGCCGCAGTACAAAAGTAGACTTGTCGTGCAGGGAGGTTTGGAAGAGTCGTTCGGTATCCGCACGGATTCACCGACATGCGAAGTGGAGGGCTAAGGTTGCTGGCATCATGGGCCGCCGGCACAAGGAAGACTGTCAAGTGTGCCGACATTACATCTGCGTACTTCCAGGGTCAGGAACTCGACCGCCTCATGCTGCTCAGGCCACCGCCCGACGAACTCGAAGGAGTACCGGATGGTGGAGCACTGATCGCGCACATGCCTGTCTACGGCACGCGTGACGCAGGACGGGGTTAATGGAAGAAAATTCGCAAAATATCTGAAGCCCGTGGTTCAGAGGAGAATCGCAGCATGCCCGCTTTGTTCAGTATTCTCAGTGGCAAGAATGAGATCATGTGTATGTAGGTACACATGTAGATGACATATGATGGGCTGCATATGATTAAAGTCAGAAGATCATAGATTCGGTATCAGCAGAGTTTTATACTCGCGAGACCACGTCGGATAATTTCCGTTATTGTGGTTTAGAAGTTGTTCAAAATGAGAATTTCGCGGCGAGTATCGCACATCAGTGTAAACCTGAGCAAGTGCATCGTGCGAGCAGACTGCAGGCGGCAGTGCGTCACGCTAAGGTACTCCATCTCGAAGAAGCCAACCGTGCATTAGAGACAGCAGCTCAGTCCGCTGACTGCGAATTAGTATTTAAAAGGTGGAGCTGTTAAGTGGAATCAAGATATGATAGTACTTGCCGTTGCTGACGCCAGCTGGGCAGGAGGAGGATATAGTCAAGGGTGGAATCGAGCCTCTCAGATCACAGATTGCTAGGTTCAATGGACTCGCACGGTCTGGATTCATCGAGGGGAACAGTGATCATGTTCATCCTATATGCATATCTAGTAAAGTTACCAAACGAGCGTTTGCATGTACACTACACGCAGGGATTCTGGCTTGTTTATGGAGTGTAGAATCTGGTGTACGCGTTCGCGCTGTCATCGCAGATGCGCGTGGGATGCTTGGCGCCGGAAAAAAGCTGCCAACCAATCGGGAAGACAAACCAGCCATGTCTATGAGACATGTATGGGTGACGGGTTGTAAAAGCTTCGAAGAACACCTACTCGCCCCGACTATGGGCAAGACAGAAACAGAAGATAAACGCTTGAGTATTGATTTAGGTAGTTCAATATGGGATATTCGGACTAATGGAATGGAAGAAGTAGAGATGTTACATCCACGCATATTTTGTGATTAGATCCGATGGACCGATACACGTATTATGGCAGCTGGTTGTCTGGTGAAGAATGTGCCTACGTTTTTCCCTTGTTAAGATATTACGTATTAGTTCGTATGACGTAGCCCAACACCCTGAATCTAAAGAAGGTTAAGAAACAACTGGCGATGGCCAAAGTGACTATCCCATCGGGGAAGTGAGTGGCTGAGTCCTGGCTGCCTTTGACATGAATAATCCCAACATGGGAGTACTCTTCTTTTACTGCCCCTAGAGGCTTACTTAGACCAGCGGTACTGCGCGGTCTGCTGCCTAGTTCGTGGTAAAGTTTCACGGGTGTGAGATCGTGCGTGCGTGACGTGTGCATATGCACCACTCGCCGCCACTCGCCGCCGTTTGACCTCTAGGGGGCCCTTTTTGCCACTGCGCTAAAGCGCATCATAATCACAGAACCATATCCATCTTGAAAGACAGCGCGGAGAACAGACGTCGCGATCGAACATCCAGCAACATGTCTATGAATGCAGACTTACTGCCCGTCAAGCCAGCCTCCAGGACAAAGAAATCGGCCACGACGGCAAACACACATTGACAGCTTCGGGGTAGCGAATGGGGCGCCGTGTTTCTTGCAATTGCTCTCAAGCTCTGACAACGACATGTTTTCGTATAGTTTCTGGAGGTCGATGCACACGCTGCAAGAGGCTGGACCACGAGCAGTGCCGCCTTCAGAAGTGACGGCTCGGCGCCGAACAGCATCGGTAGCGTCCCGAAACTGACAAGCAGCCTGATGCCCCCTGGGGCGTCGTTGCTCCCAGCCTAGGGCCAGGGGGCGCCCGCAGGCCCCAGACATTCAACGAGGAGCAGAGCACCCGAATCGGCCTGTAGCCCCCACTCGGCCTCGGGAGAGGAGCCAGGAACACCACCGAGACTTGCGGCGGGAGCATCCCGCTGCATCCATCAGAGCAGAACTCGCACTCAAGCAGGTGAAGTCAGCGTCCGAGAGCAGAGAGAAGTGCTTGTTATCCATCCGGGGAGGAAAACGCCCCGACCCCGATAACTGGCATTTGCTGACAGCCCTGCCCTGTTCGTTTCCTCCTTTGGGTGCGTTGACCACGCGCTTTTGCTTGTCGGGGTGCTTAGTATATGGGTGGTTTTCCTGCTCCATAATCAAAGCCGTCTGCCGAGATTGCCGACGCCTTCTCATACGATTCGAGATGTCCCCGATCACGCCGGCAGGGAGGGGAGGGAGGGGTCCGCCGGCAGGCCGTTGGATGGACCCCCCATGGCCCCAGACTTCGAGAATCCGTCCCCCCATCTTGCAGCAACGATGGCACCCCCCGCACGACAAAGTGGACGACGGGGCCAAAGGGGTGGGGCCCTCAATTCGCCGTGGGGGAAGCTGGTCCTGAGGTAACGGGTCCTGAGGTTTGTCGCCGCCGTTTCCTTCAGGACCCGTGTCCCCCATGCTAATTCATGATTTAATGCGCTCTCTTCGCCCCTCTGTTCACACCAACGTGCAGCCAAGCGAACCAGTCCCAGCGGCTCTTGGTCACGTACTTGGTGCCAGCGGCCTGAACGGCCTCGTGACCCTGAGGGTACAAATCAGCGAGTGACTCCACGTCCCCGTTGGTTGAAACTGAGTGGAAGGCCTACTGAGCCACCCGCTGGAAAACAGGAAGGTCATTATCTCGAGCGCTCGTAATTCCCACCGGGGAATCTTGCAATATACGGCCGAGGCGCTTGGTCGTGGCCGAAACGGTGTCGGTCTGACGACCGTGCATGAGCGCGCGGAGTTGCTATCCCTGCCAATTGCTGGAACGGTGCTCTGGATAGCGGACCTGCCTGTCTTTAGCTAAGATAGACTTCCATGCACATTGGGGGCTGGGAGGACGAGGGGGAGGAGGAGGACCATGAGGAGCAAAGGGAGGAGGAAGAGGAGGAACGGATGAGGATGAGGAGGAATGAGTAGCAGTAGCGGCCCCAGTGTTCATCAAGCCTCAACACTGCACGGTGTACTGGCTTGAATTGTAATCAGATGCCTCGTGCCCCTTGGGAGCAGGGGGGCTCGCGGCAATCAGCGGGCAAGTTTGAATGACAGAGCATTTGGACGCCTCGAGTGGACCTGGCCTGTCCAAGGCCACAGGGCTGACATCCACTTGTCCTCTTCCCTCCCGCAAGGCTCACTGGCATGCGGTGCTCTTACTCGCTGACCGATTTCAATCAATTGTCGCATGCGTTACTTCCATGTGTGAATCCAAAGTCATGGACTTATATAAGGTTCGCCTCGCATGCATCCAGCATGCATGGAGTCAGGCTCCTACGCGGTGCAGCATCAGACAATTGTGCATGGCTCCAGTGATGGCGTCGACCTCTGGCCTTCCAGTAATCCTGGTGCCGCGCTGGCTCGTCGAAGGTTGATTAGCCTGACATGACCCTGAATGTGAATATTGTGAGACATGTCGACGCATCACGATACGCACTAATACATAGCGAGAGCCGTGGATCGCTCGAAACTCCGACAACCCCCATCATCAGTTTTGATATTGACTTTTTAACCCTCTGGCTATCACAATGTTTACGCGACATGCTCGTGTTTACCGAACTTGCCACCCACTTACAAGGTGCATAATCATTTGCCAGATTCCTTCCTCAATAATATTGCCCGTGGAGATGCCCCCCCTCACTGGCCACACCTAACTATTTTCGGCCCTTGCACGCGCACCACGCGCTGCGAACACGGCTGCCAGGTGGACCACGATGGCCTCCATGGCTTGCAAGGCAGTTGAGATGGCCCAAGTTGGCTCAAGCTCTCCGAAGAGATCCCCGAACGGCCCTTTCTCAAGAGACCACCCAAGTCGGTCCTAAGAGACCCCCCAATTGATTCCCAACCATCCTGTGGTGTTGGGTCCTCGTTTTGAAGAGAGCGCCCCGCGTTCCTTACTTCCTTCCCGCTGCCCCCTCCCCCTCCTCCCTCCTCCCATCCCTTGCCTCTGCTCTCCGCATGCCCATCCCATTCTGGCACGCCCCTCACGCGGTTCGTGGCCCCATAGGGAGCTCCACCGAAGGCCTCAGTGGCAGGGTCCGCATGCGGGGACCGCCACCCATTTCGGCACACCCATCACGAGGATCGTGGCCCCACAGGGAGCTCCACCGAAGGTCCCAGCGGCAGGGTCCGCATGCGGGGACCGCCACCCATTTCGGCACACCCCTCACACGGTTCGTGGCCCCACCGGGAGCTCCACCGAAGGCTCCAGTTGCAGGGTCCGCATGCGTCACCGCCGCTCATGTCGGCACACCCCTCACACGTTTCGCGGCCCCACAGGGAGCTCGACCGAAGGCCCTAGCGACAGAGTCCACACGCGGGGACCGCCACCCATTTTGGTACACCCTTCACACGGTCCGTGGCCCCACAGGGAGCTCCACCGAAGGCCCCAGTGGCAGGGTCCGCATGCGGGGGCCGTCCCCCATTTTGGTACACCCCTCACACGGTTCGTGGCCCCATAGGGAACTCCACCGAAGGCTCCAGTGGCAGGGTCCGCATGCGGGGGCCGCCACCCGCCACCCATTTTGGCACACCCTTCACGAGGATCGTGGCCCCACAGGGAGCTCCACCGAAGGCCCCATCGGCATGGTCCGCATGCGGGGACCGCCACCAATTTCGGCACACCCCTCACACTCTTCGTGGCCCCCCACAGGGAGCTCCACCGAAGGCTCCAGTGGCAGGTTCCGCATGCGTCAACGCCGCTCATTTCGGCACACCCCTCACACGGTTCGTGGCCCCCCACAGGGAGTTCCACCGAAGGTTCCAGTGGCAGGGTCCGCATGCGTCAACGCCACACATTTCGGCGCACCCCTCACACGGTTCGTGGCCCCACAGGGAGCTCCACCGAAGGCCCCAGTGGCACAGGCCGCATTCGCCCGACGCCCACTTTGGCACACTCCTCACACAGTTCGTGTGCCCATATGGAGCTCCACCGAAAGCGGTACCCACAAAGCGGTATTCACAAATGTTCATGGTTGGGTCTTGCGCCAGGATAGATTCATCAGTTTGTTTGATGATTTTCGTTTTTGATTTTCTGTGGGTTTTGATGATTTTTGATGTTTGTTTTTTGATGTTTGATTTTCGTTTTCGATTTTCGGTGTTGACGATTTCCAGTTTTTGTTTTTTTTGTGCAATTTGTGAATTTCGGCGGGCCAGCGGACGGCTCCAAGACGACCCGAAGAGGCTCCAGTGCAGACCCAAAGAGTGCCCACGACGAGCCAACAGAGCCCCAGGCGCCCCTGGAGTGCGCCAACACAGCTCTCAGAAAGAGCCCCAAGCGCTCTCGGAGTGCGCCAACACAGCTCTCAGAAAGCCAAAAGAGCCCCCAAGCGCCCCTAGAGTGCGCCAACACTGCCAGCAAGACGAGCCAAAAGGGCCCCAAGCGCCCCCAGAGTGCGCCAACACAGCTCTCAGAGAGCCACCAGACGGCCCAAGATAGCTCCAGGAGGCCGTGCAAAGCCCTCCGAGTCGTGAGCCAGGAGGCCCCGGTCGGCAAGAAGGGCACCAGAGGTCCTTAGAGGCTCCCCTCCAGGAAGCCCCCCAAAAGAGAGGCTCCCAGGGCACCCTACTTGAGACAGGCCTCAGATCGACCACAAACCCATCCCGGCGACAATGCAATACATTTTGCGTGGCTACTCTCTTGGTGACGTCTTCCGACGTGCGGATAGTGGGATTGTCAACTTCAACCCCCTCCCCGAAAAGAAAACAGGAAGTTCGGAATCCATAATTCGCTTTGCTACTTACGCCCAGAGGGCTGGTGGGACTGATTCGTTAGCTTGAGGTCTTCCACAGCCTGCGCGCGTGACTCAAGGGGCTCCCAAGCGCGTCACGGAGCTTTCCAGAGTCTCTTAGAGTCTCCTAGGATTTTCTACGTACCTGGGCTCGTTTGATCTCTGACATAGATGGCTGTTTGCATGGGTAGATGGATCCATAAATCACTGATCGAATGCCCCCGCTTGCGTCAACGAGCGAGCAGGGTCCACGAGTCCCCTGGGCCCTACCCAGCAGCCCCCAAACAATTACCGCAGCCACACCCTAGCGCATTTATGTCATGAACACGAAAGAAGAAGTTTTTTCATGGGCGTTCAAAGGATTTCTGTGATCTGCCAACCTCCGGCAAACATACGCCCTGGAACCTTCAGGGCCCGAATTCCAGAAATGCCTGATACGCTAACGAATAGCAACTTTCCTGGGCTTTCACACCAACAACGTGAGACATCCAAGCGATCTTTGGGATTGCTGGCATTCGGAACCCTGGACGCCAGGGTCGATTTTGTCAGGAGGTGAAGAACTACAGAACTGATTGAAATGCCATTGAAGAACGTTGTTTTCTCGGGTTTCTTTCCCGAGGTGCTTGACGTGCCACTGAATAGCAGTCTTTCCTTGATCCGCATGCCAGAAACCCACCATGTAAATGACATCGCGAGGTTTAGGGAGGAGGAGGGGCAGGCGAAGCTGCTGGCGTGCCAGGGAGGGGACAACAGGTGGAGGAGAGGAAGAGAGTGAAAAATTGCCCGAACGAGCGAAGCATTACTAGGGTGAACAGCTCGGCGATCGATGGGCAATTCATGTGTGCTGGGGGGGCTGCGCATTGTAAGTATAGGAGATCTGCTCACACGTCGGCTTGCGCATGCTCCCCTCCCCTCCCCTCGGGGAAGACAACTGGCACCAACACCACCACTGGGACCCCGTTTCCTGAGAAGGTCCACGATTACCTCCCCGCGCTGGAGGTGTATGTACGCCTAAAATCGGTGGCACCATACCGCCAAGATGACTCTCCACTGCTCCTACTGATGACTGATGTTGGTGCCTGTCTTCTCTGCCTCGGTCAGCTCGAGCGTGACAGCTCGGTGTGAGTGCAAAGCGGTGTCCTGCAGTGCGCGCACGGACCCTCGCGGTTTTCGAGGCCCACCTTTTGCCGCTGCCTGAGGTTGGGCAGCGCGTAGTGCATACGCCCACCCTGCCCCCATGCGAGGAAGGCCCGGAGGCCTCCGACCGTACACCTGCGCAGATCCGGGCCAGGCCCATCTCGGGCCCGGGACGGGCGCACTGGCCCTCCCGACAGGAGGCAGAGGTGGCGTGTGTGCGCCGATCCTGGGCTCCGCACGGCCCCGGCCAGGACGAGGTGTGGGTGTACACCTTGGTGTGCGTGCCAAGGCCAAGGGCTCCCAGGAGGGCGCGAAGTTATTCGCGCTTCGCGCTTCGCCGTCCTCCTTCCTCCTCCCCCTCCTCCTCGTCCTCCTCTTCTCCCCCTTTGGGGGGGCGGCGCGAGAGCGCGAAGTTATTCGCGCTTCGCGCTTCGCGCAGCGCGAAGCGCGAACTTAGGAGCCCTTGCAAGGCGGACACCCTCGGGGGCCCGTGCTCGGGCCAGCCTGGGGCCCGCGCGTGTCGGGCCCCTCGGGTGGGGGTCCGGGCAGGCGGGGCCGGAGGATCGCGCCGCATCGAAGGTACGGCCCGATCTGGAGCCCAGTTTTCGCCACGCCGACGGCGGCGACGCGGCGCGATCTTCCGACCCCACCTGCTCGGACCCAGTCAGGGAGGCCTCCAATAAACGAGCCCTCGGCGCGAGCCCCACCCGAAACATGGGTCGCGTGCCTCCGGGGATCGAGAGCGGAGGTGATTGAAGATTGAGCGGTCCACGCGGTGCCAGACACCAGGCCCACGTTGTCAAGGCAGGAATCTGCCGTAGGGAGGAAGGGGCCTGCAGCGGCTGGAACAATGGAGGGAGCGGGAGGTGTGTCGTTCTGACCCCTGCGGAGTCGGCAGCCGACATATATGATCGAGCCAACCAGCGCAAGCCTCGCAGGCAGTGGCGCTCTTTTGCTTTGGCGGCATGGCAGCGCGCCTGAAGCACCGTCACGGCATTACAGCAGGCGCGTTGTGTTTTCAGGCTACGCCGGCGCCGTTACGATCACCTCGAGTCGCTGACTTGCTCAGCGCAGTGCGCTTGCAAACGATACTCAGGAATTGCGAGGCTTTATCCGCAGCTTCGGAGCCTCCTAGAAAAGGTGCTGCGAATGATCTAACTACAATTCGGAGGTGATCATCCCTGGGGTGCTTTTTGATCTCGCCTGGCGTGCTGGACTCTGCGAACTGCACAGCCAAGAGTTTAATGGGGCGAAGTTTGTTTGGCGCGCCAGCCAAGTTAGTTGAGTCTGCAGACCTGGAGTCACGGCGGGCTGGGGGAGGAGCATGCACGCAGAGAGCCTAATCAGTGAGTGTGTACGAGGCATGGTCCATGGGCTGGGCATGGGATTATCTCGGGGCATGGGCTGGACTTCGGGGTGCTTTGGGGCTGTGTGAGCTCCGCACTGTTGAGGATCACCTGCCTTAGGGGAGAGAACGAGTCTGGAAGTCTCAGGAGGACACTGGCGCTGGCGCTTCGTTTCGGTTTGCTCTCGCTTTGTTGTCGGATGTCTTGTCGGAGGTGTTATTCGTTGACGTGTTCTTAAACATGGAAACGAATAGTGAGGGAGCGTCCCACGTACATGGACGAGGGAAGAAGCGAAGAGACAACCTCTTACTTGTAATCTCATCGCCTTCGAAGTGTGCTCGGGCCTCGCTGTGCTTTGTATTAGTTTAGAAGTCGTGCTAGCTGTTTCGAGTTGTGCGCTCGAGTCGTGTACCACTGCGGAGGGGGTGGGGACAGACGGAGCGTGAAAGATGAACCAGCAGCCAGGTGATTCGGATACGTGGCTGTTCGGGCTCGAGCTCAAGACGAAGCGGACCGAGTCCTCTCGATGACAGGCTGTTCAGCAAGCGTGCAATCATGCCTCAGCGATGCTTCTGTTCTGCCCAGACAGTTCTACGCGTCCGACGTCAGAACGGCGAGGCGGCGGAGACGATCGGGCCAATGACGAATGCGGCTGCAGCGCGAAGTCCGCGCGCGACGTCTGAACGACGAGGCGGCGGAGACGCATTGGACCAATGGCAACAATGACTGCAGTGTGAACTCCGCGTGTGACGTCTGACTGCATCTGGGATTGCAGCATGAACTCCGCGTGCGACGTGTGAACGTCGAGGCGGCGGAGACGATCTGGACCAGCGGCAACTGGAAATGCAGCGCGCGCGTGCGACGTCTTAGCGGCGAGGCGGCGGAAAAGATCTGGTCCAAGGGCAACTGGGACTGCAGCGGGGTGCTTGTCGAATCCGGAGCTTCTGAACAGGCTGATTGGCGCACTGTGGGAGGACGGTGTGGAGCCGTATGCACTGCGACGCGGCGCGGTTCCTGGGGGTGGCACTCCGGCCGCGGCGGGTGAGGCATCGTCGGCGCCCGCCGGCCACCGGCCCTAGTCTGGCTAGGGGTTGAGCGGCGGCGTGCGCCATCGAGGGCGGGGACGTCGAGATTTTTGTGACAGGTGTAGCCCATCGCATCATTTTTGTTCGATTCGCCCGCTGTTGTCGGATGGATTTGGCACTTTGATGCGGAAGTAGCGGGGCGATAACCTGGGGAGTGGGTGTCGCGATGGCAGATGGGCGGATTCTCACGAACATTGACGTCATGATGTTCGAATGGCCGAGGGCAAAGCGTCTCCGCAGGGGTGTCTTGGAGCATTGTGGAGTGAGCTAGTTGGGTGCGCTGCTGGAGCACATTGAAGACATCTTGGGCGGCCTCGTTGATTTTGTCCTCGTTGGCGCCCCCCGTTGCTCGGACTGCAGTCGAGAGGGCGGTGACAGCATTCGCGGGCGACAACATGGGGAGAGTGACGCAGCCTTGGGTGCCGTGGAGGCGGAACTCAGGGTCTGCGAGGGGCAGGCCGCCAAGACGACGAGGGTTGCGGCAGAGAGGAATGCATCCGCGGGGGATTGCGCCAAGCGCCGGGAAAGGTGGCGAAGTCGGCGGCTGAGGCAGAGGCGAAGAGTTGGAAGGCGCAGGACGAGGCTGCGCTATCTGCAGCGGGAAAGCGCGCCACAGCAGAGACTGAGGAGGCCGCGAGGCGCGCCAGCCTAGGAATCGTGGCAACGAACAGAGGGGCGGACGGCGGAACGTTAGCGGAAGGCGCCCGAGGAAGTGCGCCAGGGAACCACAGCGAAGCGCGCCGAAGCAGGGCATGAGCATGGGTCCGCGCGGCTGGAAGAGGATCAGAAAGCAACGATCGAGCCGCGCCAGCACCGCTTGCGGTGGACGGAGCAGACGGTGGGCAGACGGGCGGACGATAATTGAGGACCCGCCAGGCAGCGATGGGCTCTTGAAAGATCGGCATGGCGGGCATGGCGCGCCCGATTCAGAGCCAAGCGGCGACGCAATGTCTGACTGCAGCGACGGCATCGCCATTTCCGAAGTGACCGTGCCGGCGGAGGCGGACCGCCCGAGCAGCGGCCGCGAAGATGCAGATCTATTGACAGCCGCGTCAATCTTGTACCGCTCTCGGAGTTCGCCGATGTTGCCGCTTGAGTGCGAAGCCCCCCCCCCCCAGAAATCTCAGCGCTATCCGATTATCCAGCGCTGTATTACGCTTTCGTGTAGTGCAGGTGGTGCTGTAGTACATCGGACTGGCATGGGGGCGTCGCCGGCGACCCTGCGTGCGATCGCCCGTCGCACTTCTTGTGGCCGCGTGCAGACGATGTCTTTCCTAATGGGGGGCCGCTGAGGGCGCGTTGTCCTTTGCACGAGGAAATCCTTTCGGAATTCGTGTGGGCGCCCGAGCATCTCGCCGTGTGCCTGCACTGGCGTGGAGTCGCCGTGGGACGGCTGGCAGCGAATGGCCCAGGCTGGGGCTGTGTGGGGTCGCACGCTGATCGGTCCTGTGGGGCGCGCGAAGATGCCCGCGGTAGGATGTGAAATTGACGGGGCAAGCGGGCGCGGGGCATTTTCTCCAAGAGCTGAGGCGTGCAGCGAGCAGCACGCAGCCTGATCTGCTGCGTGGGCGCGCAGCTACGGTGGGGGCGTTCGTCGAGAAATGCGCCCAGGAGGCTTCAGACCCTGGAGGATGCCTTATATGATGAGGGCAGCGGTGATATCCATGGGCGATCCACGATTGGAGTTCCACCGGCTTTCAGACCCTGGATTCTTTATCCAACGGTTCCTTATTCAATGCCCTCACTGTATGGACAAGCGCGAATGGTTCGACGATGCGAAGCCGAAGCGGGCAGCCGCGCGATGCTTCCACGGCTCCAGTTCACGGGCAGACGCGAAGGAGTCCTTGCCGCCCACTTCCGGCGCTCGTGCAGGGTGGGGCCCAGTGTGGTTGTGCGTGGCCGTCGTTGCCGTCCAGGCTTCGCGCGGACGCATCGAAGTTCAACGAGCGCTTTGGCCTTGCCACTTACAGGAAGCGCGCAGAAGGCCGACCCGAAGCAGCCATTCCTAATGGGGAATGGGCGTGGGAGCTCGTCGCTCCCTCGCATGTTAGACGCAGAAAAAGGAGGGAATGCGGTCAAATTCTGCGTCTCGCGCTGGCTAAGCCGCGCAAGTGAAATCCGATGACGCGCTCAAACTAGCGCATGGCTCCCGTGTCTTTCACGGACGGGGCGGCCTGGGCAAGGGCGAAGGCGAATGTGAGCCTAAGACCTCGCAGGGCGCGGCCTGCGTTGGATCTTGAAGTGGCCTGGGCGCCTTCGTCGCAGTGCGAGACGGGCATGCTTTATGCTGCTGCGCTCGGTCTCCTGGCTTCGCCACCTCGCTGTTGGCATTGCCCTGGCCGGAAATATCCCCTGCGCCGTTTGCCTGTTGCTCCGCCCGCTCGTCTCCAGGTGCCGTCTGGACCCGCCCCTCCCCCACTTGCCGTTCAAGCTATTTCGGCGGGGCGAATCTGGTTCGGACGTCGCGATTCGACTCGGATCGTCGTATTAGGTTTCATCCGAAAGTCGCGATTCTACCTTCGAGTTGATTGTATCGTCGTGGTTCGAACCAGACGGCACCTCATAATTCATTCGAACGTCGCGAAACAAATAGGATGGGAATTTGAGTTCATTCGCCGTGTTTTGAACCAGATGAATATTTCGGAATTGATTCGAATACCGAACCATGCGGTTTGTTTGAACTCATTCGAACGTCGCGGCTTGAACCATGCGGTTTGTCCAGGTTCATTCGCACGTCTCGGTTCGAACCAGACGGTGCCTCATATCTTATGCGAACGTCGCGGTTCGATCCAGATTCGCACATCAGAACCTATTGGAACGTCGTGGGTCGAACGAGGCGGTCAATTAGGATTGCGAGGGCTGGGCGACGCAAATAGTATCCGCAACGTACAAACACTGCTAGCGCTATGCGGTGTGCTTGGGTGATCTCGTCGCCACGGCTTTACGCGGATCGTAATACTGGGGCTTTCTGGGCCTTCCTGGGGCGCTCTGGGAGGAAATCCTGCGAACATGGGACAGACCGAACATCGGGATTCTGTCGGAGCCCGAAGCGCTGTCTCTTGGGACCCTCTCGGGCCGCTATTGCGGTCATGTTTATCGTATTGCATGTGTACTTTCTTTGGGCCGTCATGGGGTTTCTCGGAGACATGTCGTACTGGAGGCCATCATGATCTGTTGGGGCCATACTGGAACCGTCCTGGGCCGATTTGGACACGAGCCCTCGCGGGTGGAGCGTCCGGATTCCGGGCGAGAGGCACTCCCGAGCGAGGCGGGCGGGGCCTCCAGTCTGCGCCCCGACAGGGAAACGGCTGCCCCTTCCCGCCAATGCAGCCGCGAGCGCCCTCAAGACGGCCCAATACGAGCAGACAAACTAGACGAAACGAGTCGAGCCAGGACGCGTCAGAGCAGCCTCCATGTCAATCTAATGTGGCCCCAGGTCGCCCCAAGACGGTCCCCGAGAGGTGAGCATCTGTCGGAACACATTAGTAATCAATGCTTTGTTTCTTCTCATTTGTTTCCCCCGAAGCGCCTTTGAGGCTTCGAATATGGCCTCCAGAGGGCAGGGTAAGCATAGGGGTTGCGATGTTGTGATATGTTGTTGACGTCCAGGGCGGATCATAAGTACATGAGTCGGTATTTCCCTCCCGACCTCGTCCGCGCACTCACATGCATACATCTCCAGTAGATGCTCTCGAGGGGAAGAAAGAACAACCATGCAGTGCGCAGGACGAGAATGAGGGCAAGAAGCGGTCGTGACGTGACGATCACAGGGTCGTCCTGTGACTAGGCGTGCCGAGCACGGAGGGGGTCTAACGTACCATTGAGTATTGCCCCCGGGGGCCCGGTTGGCCGCGACATCACCAGTGACCCTTGGTCTACAGAACACGAGCGGAGGAGGAGGAGGTCGAGGAGGAGGAGCAGGAGGTGGTGTAGGTGGTATAGGTGGTATAGGAAAGTGGAGCAAGCTCCCTGGCGCAAAGGCGAGACAGCGCCACACATCGGCGACGCCGTCGGCGGGGGCACGCCTGACGGCCGCTCCACGACTCGCACTGCGATCCCGGCCACAGGGGTTGTCATGATTTTGAGTGTATGTAGAATGGCACATGGCCATCGTACCTAGCTGCAGATTACACGTACGTTTACATGGTCCTCCTCAGAAATAGGGTGCCAGGGACAATCGTCTAGTGAGTCCAGTGTGGTCGGGGGGATCGTGGCCTCGATCTCGTGGTATTGTGCTCTCCGCTGTTACTTCGTTCGCCTTCCTTTGGCCTAGCACCTTGCCCATGGCGCTTGCCCTGTTGTGCTGCCACGCTACCCCTCAGGGCCCGTCACGCTCCGTGAAGTTTCACAGCCGTGTCACTAGCGGCCGGCCCCTGCCTTTGCCGAGCTTCTGCTCGCACGACGACTGTTGCGGCTGATATGCCCAGCGTTAGAAAGACGGGCCGCGACGATGCAGGGAGCGGTTGATGGTTCGGGAGGCACGCTTTGCAAAATCGCAAGGGTGCGCGACGTTTGGTGGAATTATCCCAACGCCTCGGATACACTTATATCAACGATTGTTGAGCACCGCTTTGTGACTGCTATCCAGACGTCCCTCTGGGCGGCCACACCATCCGTGCCGCCTTCGGTACACATCGGATGATAATCGTGGCTTGATGACGCCAGGCGATAACAGCCCACTCTTCTATGCGAGACGCCTCGTGTGAAATCGCGGGTCACTGGCAACTCGTGTGTAACAGGTGACAGGCATGTGTGTATGTGTGTGTGTGTGTGTGCGTGTGTGTGTGTGTGCGTGTGTGTGTGTGTGTGCGTGTGTGTGTGGGTGCGTGTGAGAGAGAGGGAGAGAGAGAGAGAGAGAGACACGGCCATTCATGACGGTGCAGCGAGGAACCTCTGCAAGCTTGCACCTAGTCTCGGGCGGGCGCGGCCCCCCACACCCTCCCGCTCCGCTCACGGCAGGCAAGGACTGTGCAATCAGCGTGTTCGGCGACCTTCGTGATTGTTGCCAGGCTGCAGTCCAGCGGCGTGCTTGCGGAGCACACGACGTACCCACCAATTCTGCAGCACGAGACTGGAGGTGGTCTCGCCCTCCTTCTGATTCGCGGCTGCCAAACTTGCTACCGACCGCAAGGTCTTTCATCGCATGGTTTTCTAGGGCCGACGTTACCGCTGATGCTCGAGTGGTGCTCGTCGTCTCAGTGGTATCAGTTATTGCAGCTTGTGGTTTCAGTCGTCTGACGCTCAAATGTGCTTCCGTTTATCGTGTTCTTTCGGATTCTTTTGAGCGCGCCATTGCGCAGCGCTTCTGGGCGTGTGCGGGTAGGCGCGGGTGCCATCTGAGTTCGGCCAAGTGGGACCAACGTCGCTGATAATGCGCGACCATGGGCTCAGGGCCGAGACCTCCGTAGACATGCTAACGGCGGTGTAGGCAATGGAGATGTAGGTTTCGGCATTGCAGGTGGGGGTGGTTCGTGGCCAACCCGATTGTAGGACAGCGTGGTTCGTAGTTTCCCACAATTCTCTGATTCGTCTTTGCCGTCTTCGCTCGATACATTCGCGTGATTGGAATGTAGGAACTTGTGGTTCGCGATTTTTTTACAATTTAATCTGCGCGAGTTCGGCGTCACAAAAACCACACTCCCAACATCGCCATTAACCAACATCGCCGTTAGCGTGACATTGGGACCTGGCGCTTCCAGACTTCGATCGGACTTAGGGCCTCAGCTGCGGCTACCCGCCTACACTGAGCTCCCCTGCACGACTTGGAGCGTCGGCGCGGATTTTTTTTGGGGGGGGCGCCTCCAGCCAGTATCGTTTCACCGACCCCTATCCCCCTCCCCATCCCTACTCAGGCCCCCACCATCTCAGCATTTCAGTTGGAGATATACCCTTCGAAACCCGAAGGACACGACCCATATCGTCTCATCTAGGGGGGCAACATCGGCCGGTGGGGCGCAGACCACGCACGTGGGCACAGGGGCTCGGACAGAAACGATGCTCGTCCAGCCCTTCAGCCAGATTTGTGCGCAGCCAGCGCCACGACGTCACAGCCCCCCGCCCGCCCTCCGCGGCTCCCTCTCCCGCCGCGGCTCCCCGCGGCGCCCCCTCCTTTCGGCCCCCGCCTCCCGGGCCCTGCGCCTCCCGAGCTCGGCCTGCCTCTCCGCGCCCCTGGGCGGCGCGCGCAAGGGGGGGGGGGGCAGCGCGAGGGAGGGGCCGTCCTCCGAGAGGGCGGGGCGGTGGGGCCGGACGGGGCCGGGGCGAGGACGGGTCTGTGCCAGAGCCCTCCCTCGGCCGCCCTCCCTGTCTCCCTCCCTTTTCCTGCATCGGGGGACGAAATCTATACATATCCACTGCTCCCTGGCCAGGCCCATCCTGAACCCAGGAGCTGTGTATACGCCCTCCTGGCCAAACCAGGATTGCGTCGCCCTAGCATCGTGGCACCATTCGCTTCAACGGTATATCCCCGTTTTGACTGCTCTTCCGCCAGCGCAGTGGCTCTGCCTAGCCGCCGACGTCACAAGTTCCTGAGCCTTCCGGAACGCTCTCAGAGCGTTCCGGAACGCTCTGAGAAGGCCGCGGCGCCCGAGACATCCTCCAGATCTGCCGGAACTCAGAGGTTCTGGATTTGTCCTTGCCAGGTCTTGCCCTCGCCCTGGCTTCGTCTCAGGGGGCTTATGAGAAGGCAGGCGGGGGCCTTCTCCGCAGCCCTCCCGGCTCCCGAGGCGCCTTCGTGGAAGCCTCGGGGCCCTTCCTGGAGGGCCCCCCCTGCCCCTCCCACGAGGCGCGCCGCCTTCTTGGAAGGCCAGCCCTCTGTCGCACCGCCCTCTTGTGCGCGCCGCCAGCCTCGTTTTTTTCTGCTGAGGGAGCCGCGCCTGGCTCGAGGGAAGAAGCACGAGGGCCGTGGCCGCGATGTCGCGGGACCTTGTCGATGCCGCCCTTGGTCACGGTCCGTGTCGGCCATCGCCGATGCGCGAGGGTGATCCACGACACGACGCTGATCAGTATCGACGGTGACCAAGATCGTCACGACGTCTCCGCGTTCAGTCCTGGTCGTGGTCTCCGTTTTCTTCCCCTTCGTGCGCCGATAGCAAGGCGTTGAGGCCCTAACCTCAGATCTGGTGGAGCCTGTGCCCTCTTCTCGCTACGCTCGCGCCTCCGCAGGGCTTCCAGGGCAGGCTGGCGAGCGCTCCCGAACGTCAGGGCCCCCTTCAAATGGGACATTGCCAACTAGGTCTTCAAGCATGTCGCCTGGCGGGAACTCCGAGGCGGGAATTGATCCATGACCACCGCCTGGGGGATCGATCCTCGCAGGCCTCAGCAGGTGGTGGATGTGGATATAGTCGTACCCCCTCGGGCCAAGATTTACCCATATCCACTGCTCGATGGGGTCCCAGGACGTCGGCTACACAGGCGGTGGATTCGGACATTTCCCCGCTCCGCAAGAACGAGGAAGCGAGAATGTTCCGACCTACGGCTGCATCTTTCTCTCTCGCGCGCGCGCCAATGCCCTGGGAAATTCACCCAGGGCGCCCGCCAGACCTGCGCGCCTGGCGAAGTCTGCCATATGGACCAGGGCCCCTTAGGTTTCTGGAGCAGAACTTAACTTAGATATTATGCATTTTATTTGGCTTGCACTTAACTTTAATCTGAAAGTTGACCTTATATCATCCCCTTCGATTCTCCCCTTAACTTCCGCCCCGTACTTGAAATCCGACCTGGATCCGACCCTTACCTGGAATCCGTCAGTATGCAAAGCTCGTCGTGCTTTGTGTTTCCGTTGGGTGCTCACGCGATGCGTAGGTCAGGCTCGTTGCGTGTTGGTCTGGTTGGTTGGTTGGATTGGCTGGTGGCCTCCCAGAGGGTCAGCGGATTCAGCCGACGCGTTTGGGGTTCATGCTGGCCAACACGTTTGGGGTCCACGCTGAACGCTGTTTGGGTTTCACGCTAATTACGCTGTTTGGGGTTCACGCTTTTTGGGGTTCACGTTGGGGACGCGCCGAACGCCGTCCGTTTGGGGTTCACGCTGAACGTTGTTTTGGGTTCACGCTAATTTCGCTGTTTGGGGTTCACGCTGTTTGGGGTCCACACTGGGGTCGCGCCGAATGCAGTCCGAGAGCGTAGCCTTTTTTGTTAGTCAAGCGCCCTGCTCGGCAATATGTGTGTTTTGGCCTCAGGTCCTCTCGCAGTAGGAAGCCCCGAGAGATCGCAACCCCGTCTGTGCAGCAGGATGCGATTTCATCCGAGGTGGCAAAGTTCAAAGGAAGCAGGAGTTGGACAGATCTCGCGTTATGCAATTTAGTGAAATATCAGCCCAAGGTTACGCCAACTATGCTGGCGACGCTGGCACCGTTGCTCTCAGATTTCATCACCATAGGGTTCGATAGCTGCGTCTTGCCCATGCCGAAGATCGATACAGCCATCCTGAGGTCCATTCCCAGCGGTGAGAAGCCCCCGCAGGACTATTGCCAGACGCGCTGGATCACCGAGATTGCCGACCACGTGAGGCTTGTCTTCAATGCGTTGCGGCTGTACAAGTTGGGTGACGATAGCGAGCAGACGACGCCTTCAGGACGGAGGCGCTACCAACAAAAACTTGTGGTTTTCGCAGGGACCTGAGCGCCACAGACAGCATCATGGTGCGCGGCTCGCTCAAGCGTGTCAAGCTGAACAATTTCGACAAGGAGTACCTCTCAGACGACACTCGGTCAATTGTGTCTTGGGCTTCGGGGGCCGCTCCCAGTCCAGTGCAGAACCGCGAGCAGCCTCCCGACTCGTGAACGGCCTTGCTCACGCGCTACAAGAATTTTTTCAAACAGAAGTCGCCGCCCAAGCTCCTCAAGGGAGACGCGGTCGGCGAGAAATATGATGATGTGGACATCGAGTCAACCATCGAATACGACGCTGATGGCGTTGCCAAGCCCGAGGAGGCCGTGGCGCCCGCGGCCGTCGTCCCAGATGGCGCCGCCAAGGAGGTATCGGGAGACCGCGCCCAGGCTGCCGCTACCCCTGAGGTTTTCTACGACGAGGACGGCGTGTTCCACGGCATGCTGGGCGGCCCCGGTTTCCTCGGGCAGAGGGCGCAGGAGCGCAAGGCGGCGGCGGCCGGGCGCCGCCTTGGATCTCGAATTGCGCCAAAAAACAAAACATATGAGATGATGAGGGGGCGAGGGAGGAAGATGGATGGGGGGATATGCCCGCGCACTTGGCCCGTGAAACGTTTCAAGGAATGCGAGACCTTCATGGTGTCTTGCATGTCTTGAAGCGCTTCGCTGGCTAACTTGCTCCCGCGACCCATCCGCCCTGCCCCATATGGGGCCACGAAGCGCTGTGCTGGGTGGGTGAATCGCCACATTGGGTGTGTGGGACGCATGTGGACGGTGGCACTGGGGGCTTCGGTGGAGCTTCCTGTGGGGCCACGAAGCGCTGTGCGGGGTTGGTGAAAATGCCGCATTGGGTTTGTGGGGCGCATGTGGGCGGTCCCATTGGGAGCTTCGGAGGAGCTCCCTATGGAGCCGCGAAGCGCTGCGTTGGGTTGGTGAACGTGCCACGTTGGGTTTGTGGGACGCACGCGGGCGGTCCCATTGGGGGCTTCGGAGGAGCTCCTCATGGGGCCACGAAGCGCTGTACTGAGTGAGTGAAAATGCCAAGTTGAAGTTTTCGGGGCGCATGCGGGCGTTCCCACTGGGGGGTTCGGTGGAGCTCCCTATGGGGCCACGAAACGCTGTAGTGGGTGGGTGGAAATGCTAAATTGGGTGTATGGGACGCATGCGGGCGGTCCCACTGGGGGCTTCGGTGGAGCTCCCTATGAGGCCACGAAATGTTGTTTTGGGTGAGTGAATGTGCCAAATCAAGTGTGTGGGACGCACGCGGGCGGTCCCACTGGGGCTTTCGGCGGAGTTCCATATGGGGCCACGGGACGGTGTATTGGGTGGGTGAACTTACAAAATTCGGCGTGTGGGACGCACGCGGGCGATCCCACTGGGGGCTTCGGTGGAACTCCCTATGGGGCCACGAAGCGCTGTACTGGGTGAGCGAAAATGCCAAATTGAAATTTTCGGGGCGCATGCGGGCGGTGGCACTGGGGCCTTCGGTGGAGCTCCCTACGGGGCCACGATCCTCCTGAGGGGTGTGCCAAATTTGGTATTCGGGGCGCATGCGGACGGTCCCTTATGGGGGTTTCGGTGGGGCTCCTTATGGGGCCACGACGCGTTGTATTGGGTGGGTGAAACGCAGGGAGGAGGGGGAGGAGGGAGGAGGGGGACGAGAAGGGAGGAAGGAGGGAGGAGGATCGCGGGGACCGTCCCTTCCAAACAAGGACCCGTCACTCCAGGTAGAAAAGTGCCCCGTTAAGTCCGGGGGGGGGGTCGGGGGGGTAGATCGGAACATTCTGTCAGAAAAAAAGGGAATCTCGGTGGAACAATCTGTTCGACAAACTGGCGACGGGGTTGCGACAGCGGCAACACAACCCCCGCCAGACCGACAGACAGGCCGGCCGATTCTTGACCACTGGCCGCGTTCATTCCGAACGCCCTCGCCGGTGTCTTCGCCGTGCCGACACGATATATACTTACCGCTATGGGGAAACAGTTGTTTCTTGGGTTTCGTTTCTCCGCTGTGGGATCTGTTTTTCAGGCCCTCCAGGTTGCAGCGGTTCTTGGAAGCCGACGTCGAACCCAAACCTCCGAATAGTGCAGAAGCTCCGAGAAGCCTGGCGGTTTCAGCTGTTCCTAAGGGCATAAAGAACTAACAAATCAATGAACCATCGTATACCCCAACGAGCGGGGTGTTGAATTCTGGCGGTGACAGTTCAGCGGTTTAAATTGTGAGTTGCGCGGTGAAGGTTTTTAGGTGTTAGCTACGTGGTGGTGTTGGTATGTTGTGTAAACTCTGTAATGCGGGCGATGTGGTTGTATCTACAGGATGTAAATGCTATGGTGCAGGACATGTAGTATGAACAATATGTTGGGGACAGCGTAGTGGAAACAATACGACGAAGCAGTGCAAATGCAAGCTATTTGATGTTGGGTTCATGAGCGCCCACGATGCGGCATGGGCGGCCGAGTGACGATACGTCGGCCGACCACCCAAGTTTTGCACACAGGAGCAACGAACCTTAGTCCTTAGTGCAAACACCGTTTGAGGAACTTACGGGACCCTTAGCGCAGAGAAATTGGAAGCAACGCCTCATCGTTCCACCATCGTTCCCCTCATTCATCCTCGCTCTCGCATGGATTTGCGAACTATTCCAGGTCTGCCGTAGGTCTTTTTACGGAAAGTCCTTGATGGAGAGCTTCTTGGGGGCCGCGCGGAGACTTATCAGGGGCTTGGGGAACCTTCGGAGGGTTCCTGGGCGCGTCTCTGGATCGTATTGGGGGTCCTTTTGAAGTTCGTTTGGGCCGTCTTGGGTCCCTTTTGGGCCGTGCTGGGGCTTTTTTGGGGAATTCGGGCCCTCTACGGGCCATCGTGGGCCCGTCCTTTTGGGGACCTCCCATGACCAGCGTGGGTCCCTCTTTGGGGATTTCGGGGGCCCGGTGAGCTTCTTTTGGGTCGTTTTGGGGCAGTCTTGGGGCCCTCGTGGGCTGTCTTGAAGCCCTTTTGGGGGTTTCTTGGGCCGTCTTGGGGCGATCTCGGATGATCTTGGGGGCCCTCGCGAAGGCCTGTTGAGGTGTCTTGGCGGCCTCTTGGGCCGTCTCTGGGGCCTCCTTGGGCCGTCCCCTTGGGCCGTCTTGAAACCGTATTGCGTTGTCTTGGGGGTCTCCTATGTCTCTTCGACCCCTTGTCTGATCGCTTCGTGTCAGCTGGGCAAGGCCCGGAAAGGTGCCTTGGGAGGTGCAGCAGGGCTGGGAGACCTTTTTCAAAGGCGTCCGGAAGGCCCCAAATCCCTGGATCCCAGGGGTTAGGTTTTGGGGGTGGTGGTGGTAAGGGTTGTTCCCGCGCCCCCCCAGATTATAAACATATAGGAGAAGGAGCACGCACACATATATATATATATATATATATATATATATGTGTGTACATATGAAGGAGTCCCGGTGTGCATGTATGTATATATATAGAGACACATGTACATTTGTGTATGTAAGCCTGCGCCCCGGATAAACATTTACCCCCTTCACTCCCTCTATTTTCATCCAGGTTCAATCGGGTTAACTGTGGGGAGGGGCGCGAAGGCCTAAGTTGATAATCCACGGGGGGGGGTGCGAATCGAAATTGCTATCATCTCAACATCAAAGACGCTGAGCATTGCCATCGAGGTTTCACCATATCAGCTTCCGCAATCACGAGCGTGTGGCAAGGTTGTGGTATTCTCACCAGTTCAGTTTGCCCAAGTCACAAACGTGCGGCAGGGCCATGGGATTCTCACTTTCTGAGCCGTTCCAGAATCAGGAACGCGCGGCAGGGCCATGGGGATCGATTGGGTTTTGATTTTTGCATGAGTTTTTTGGTCGAGCAGGCAGAGCATTGGAGTTATTTTTTAGCGCATCCCTCACACGGTTCGTGGCCCTTCCTTTTTCTTTTCTTCCTCCTCCTCTACCCCCGCATTTGCCCTGGCCCGAGCTTCCCCGAGCCTCCGGTACTCCGAGCTTTCGAGCCTCTTCGAGGCGCCGAGCCTCTGCGCCCCAGGGTCAGCGATAGGGGGGGATAGGCATAAGGGGACACATCGACCCCCAATCGCTTGTGATCGCAGAGAGTGGTTCGACATTAGCCCGAACCTGCCCAGGAACGCGCGGATTCACGATCGGGCGCGCATCGCTGATGCATCGGCGATGCGTCGCCGATTCCAGGTCGATGTCCCCCCCCAATGCCTATCCCCCCCGCGTCGTTGCCCCTGAGTGCGTCGCGAGCCTCAACCGCGTCCCAGGCCGCCGAGCGCGCCCGGGCGGCGACCCAGCAGGTCGAGGCCTTGAGGGACGTCGCGGCCCAGTGCGCGAGCCCGGGCTTGAGCGAGATTCTCGAGTGCATGGCCAAGCATGGCCAAGCATGCCGAGATCGTTGACAAGCTGTCCTTCGTCGCGGACAAGATCGCGATTGCCGAGATGCGCCGGCGCCAATCGAACGCGCAAGGCACTGGCGCAGCAAGAATGACGGCCTTCTTTTTCAAGGCTGCCAGCGTCTCGTGGTCAAGCAGCGCCCAGCAAGCCGTTCTCGAGATGGTTTACAACGGCGGTTCTCTCGAGAGCATCGAGTGCGGGCACGCCTTCAACGAGAAAGACGAGGCGCGCCGAGCCGGCGGTGGTGTTGCCCTACAGGACCAAGTGCGATGATGACGCCCGCCTCTGCGACATCTTCGAGAGTCGCGGAGCGCCGCCCGAGAGCCCTTCTGGCTCATGCCGAGCTTCAAGTCGAAAGCGCAGGAGCTTGCCAAGCAGAAGGACATCGAGCTCGGCGCCGAGAACGTCCAACGCCTCACCTTCGGCTCTTGCACCGCGCGCGTCGGAAAGGCCTTCCCCGGCGCCCCCTCCGAACTCCTCCACCCCCGCGGCCCCGCGCTGCCGATCGACGAGAAATTCGAGCCCGTCGAGCGCGCAATCCGAGAAGCTCTTCGAGTTGATCCCCCCTCAAGGCCGCAGAGTTCGCCCCTTGGCGCCGCCGGAACGACGCGGTGTCGAGCGATGGCCGCGCGCGAGCCGCCGCGCGAGCGGTCGTCAAGGCTCAAGCGCACTGCCGACGTGGCCTACGAGCTCCAGGAGCGGAGCTACTGGGACAATCGCTCCGAGCATGACTACGCAAGCGCCGGCGAGCAGCATGCCATCGAGACAATGCTTCTCAACCAGCACATCAAGCTGAATTTCCGAGCGTTCGCCACTATCTACGCCGACTACGACGCGATGACCAACCAGCGCGAGCCCGAGAGGGGCCAGGCCGACGCGAAGGCCGAGCCAGGGCGCCGACAAGTTCGTGCTCGTGGACGCCCGAGAGCCGAGCGGCGGCGAGCGGCGAGCGCCTGGAGCGCGAGCGCCCCGAGCCAAGCGCCCCCGTGCTTGTCGCTGCGAGGGCGCCGCGCGAGCGCCTCGAGGCGCGCGCTCGAGCCCCAGGTGCTTTTCTAGCTCCAAGCGAGCGTTCGAGCGCGCGCGAGTGGCGTTCCAAGCTGCGGGGCACAGCTCCCCCCCTCTCGCCGAGTGATCCTCGATCAAGCATCGAGCGATCGAGCGGGCTTGACCCTCCATCTTCGGGCCGGTGACCCGAGACCTTGGGCTCGAGCATCTTCGAGCACTTTATATCCTCGATCCGAGGATCGGCAGGCTTGGACTCGAAGATCTCGGGTTCGCGATCCGAGGATCGAGGATCGCGCCTCGGCGATCGTCGATCGTCGTCGTCGCCGTTGTTGGGCCCAGGCCGCCATCAGGGAGGCTCGATTCTCGGATCGAGGGCCCGAGATCTTGAGTCCAAGCAGCTTTGAGCGCTTTGGATCATAGATCCAAGGGTCGCCACGCTTGGACTCGAAGATCTCGGGCTCGCGATCCGCGGATCAAGAATCGTGCCTCGGCGATTGTCGATCGCTCTCGTCGCCGTCCTCTGGCCCAGGCCGCCATCGAGCAGGCTCGATCCGCGGGTCGAGGGTCGAGGGTCCGAGATCTTGGGCCCGAGCATCCTCGGGCGCCTTGGATCCTAGATCCGAGGATCGCCGCGCTTGGACTCGAAGATCTCGGGTTCGACAGCCGAGGGTCGAGGGTCGAGTCTCCTCGATCGTCGATCGCCCCCCTCGCCGCCCTCGGGCGCTCAGACCGCCATCGAGGAGGCTCGAGCATCGAGCCTCGGATCGAGGGTCCGAGATTTTGGGTCCAAGCATCTCTGAGCGCCCTGGGCCCTAGACCCGAGGATCGCAACGATTGGGCTAAAAGATCTCGGTTTCGACATCCGAGGATCGAGGATCGAGTCCCGCCGATTGTCGATCTCCCTCGTCGCCGTCCTCGTGCCCAGACTGCCATCGAGCAGGCTCGATCCTTCATCCTCGGATCGAGGATCCGAGATCTTGGTTTTGAGCACCTGCGAGCACCCTTGATCCTAGATCCGAGGATCGCCGAGCTTGGGCCCCGGGATCCCGGGTCGAGCCTCGACGCCTGGCGGCCGCGCGCGCGCGCAAACGCTTGCGCGCGCAACGCGCTGACACGCGCGCGCGCGCGCTCGCACATTCACGCGCGCACACACACACACACGCACACGCCCAGTCACACACACGCACGCTCGCACACTCGCACACGCACGCACACAACAGCAAAACAAACACAAACAACAGCAGCCACAACTGCAACAACAACCAGCAAAGCAACTGCAACAGCAGGCCACAA
This sequence comes from Prorocentrum cordatum, assembly GCA_963575745.1. NCBI lineage: Eukaryota > Dinophyceae > Prorocentrales > Prorocentraceae > Prorocentrum > Prorocentrum cordatum. Next base: position 369,131 of record CAUYUJ010014387.1, on the reverse strand, counting down.
CAGCAGCAATACAGACAACAACCACAACAGCGCAGGCCAAGCCCGCCGCATCGCCGATGCATCGCCGAGGCCCGCCGATGCATCGCCGAGGTGGCGCGGGCAATGTGGTGCAGCGGGCGCGCGCTCCGTCGTGCAAGCACTGTTCGGGTCAAGCCCGCTGAGCGCGCAACGCTCACCGTGGCCCGATTTAGGATCGAGCGTTCCAAGCCCGCTGAGGGCGCGACGCTTTCCATGGCCGAGTCGGACGGCGACGTTCGTTGGCCTTCCGCCGGGCGGTCGGACGGCGAGAGCGCTGTCTCGCCGATGTTCCTCGTCGATCAAAAGCGGGGCGACGAGCGGGCGCCAGGGGGCGCGCAGACAGAACTTCGGAGGTGAATGCCGAGGGCGGCTGCGAGCAGCGCGAGGAGACGCAACCCACCGCGCTGGAGGAAGACGCCAGCAAGTCCGGGGACAAGAGCCTCGACAAGGAGCTCGAGGACAAGAAGGTCAAGTTCGAGGTCAAGCTGGACGACAAGAAGGTCAAGGTGGAGGTCGAGCTGGAGGACAGGAAGGTCGAGCCGGAGGGCAAGAAGGGTTCTTGCAATATTGAGGACAAGAAGCGCCCCAACAACGGCAAGTTCGAGGGCGGCGCGCATTTCGAGGAGAAGACTTCGGGCAAGAAGCTCAAGCTGGACCTCTGCAAGGTCGAGCCCGACAAGAAGCGCAGCCGCCACTGCGTGCCCGCGACGACGAAGCGGCGGGATGCCTTGCGCCCGGCGCCGAGCCCTGCCTCGCCTCTGGCCTCGGCTCCGACTCCCGACTCAGCCTTGAGGCGCCTCGCGAGCTGCTGGGGGCTCTGAGCGGGGTGCCTTCGGGCAGAGTGAGGGCGAGGTGCTGGGGGCTCTCAGCGAGGCGGCCGCCGGCCTCGAGCGCGCCGGAGAAATAGAGACAGGGGCCAGAGCAACATAACCGACGACAGCAGTAACAAATAACACGTAAGCAGCGCAACGCGCGCAAGCAACAGCAGCGACAAAACAAACAACAGCAAACGCAACCAGCAAAACACCGGCACCGCCCACAACAGCAGAAGCAACGGCAAGCACAACGGCAACCAGCAACCGGCGCAACAGCAAGCTACAACAGCAACAACACAAGCAACAACAACAAGCGAGCAACAATAAGCCCCCAACGACAAGCCAAGCTCCGCAGCCACCTTGGCTCGAGGATGTGTGCTTCGAACCGCTGCAGCTTTGCGGCGAGACTCCGATGACCGCGACGACGAAGCAGACGAGCCTGTCGAGCCCGCGGGGCCTGGCGAGCTCGCCTTCCGCGGGCCTGGGCCCCCGCGAGAGGCGGGCCCCGCCCCCGCGAGGGCGCCGAGCCTGCTGCGAACTTCCTCGAGGAACTCGAGGCCAAGAGGCTCAAGGCTGTGAAAGCAGAGAAGGATCTGCCATTTTCTTTTTCCCCCTTCTCCTCCTCTTCCTTCTCCTCCTCTTCTTCCTCCTCGTTCCCCTTCTCCCCCCCCCCTCTCCTGGCCCCGGGCTTCTTTGCCCCGGCTTTTGTTTTTCTTTTTCTCCATGCCCCGCTGGGCCCCGCCGTGGGCGCCCTTGCGTGCGAGGTTGAAAACAATGTAAAGAATCAGATCTCGCAAGAAGAATTAAGGCCCCGTGTATGGTTGTTCCCCCACTTCTACTACTACTACAGCTACTACTACTACTACTACTACTATTTCTTCTTCTTGTATTACTACTACTACTACTACTACTACTACTACTACTACTACTACTACTACTGCTACTACTACTACTACTACTACTACTACTACTACTACTACTAATTCTACTACGACTACAGTCAACCCGCGCAGTAAGGGTGAGCAATCTTCTCAATGTTAGTTACCCTTGCACCCTCTGGCCCATCTCTGGGCCTTCCATGGGCCATGCGTCTTTGCCGCGCGCCCTTGCTGCGCTGGTCGACTGAGCTACGGCTAGCGCCCACCCCCCTTCGGGAGCGAGTCGCGGCCGCGGCCGCGCGCCGAGAGCTTTCGAGCGCCGAGGGCAAGGCCCTCGCCCCGGGCGATCTCGGCCGCGGCGCGAAGCGAGGCGTCGGCATGGGCGGCAGACCCCAGGGCAAGAAGATTGAGTGCATGGGGGCGCGCGAGCCCCGAGCTGCGCCCGCGCCGCGACGAGACTCACCAGCGCAGTCCGAGCTCCAGGCCCCCCTCGACTGGAGCAAGCGCGCGGGCGAGCGCGGCGCGAAGAAGCGCGCCCTCTTGCCCTTCGCCGCGAAGGCCACGCTGCAGAGCGAGTGGCACTGGAACCGCGAGACGGTCGCCCGATGGCGCGGCCTTCGAGCTGCTCAAGAACCGCGCTCGAGCCCGCGGGCGCGCCCGCCCGAACCGCGGCGGGCCCGAGAGCCAGGGCGCCAGGCTGCCCCGCGAGATCTCTGGTGCGGTCACCGCCGAGCGCCCGCTTCAGGACGTCGCGCGCCGCCTGGGGCGCTGGCTCAAGCGGGGGCGCGAGCGCCGAGCGCGGCCGCGGGGTCAGGGAGATGACCGTCCTGACGCAGCCGCGCTACGAGATGGCCTTCGAGCAGGACGAGCAGCTCCACTTGCAGAAGGTCGGCCACGAGAGCTACGACGCCGAGATCCTCAAGATGGTGACCAAGCGCCTGAGTACCTTCCAGATCAATCCGACGTCCAAGGAGGACGTGAAGCGGGTAGGCAGTTCGCCCTCCCGATGCTGAACGCGAGCGAGCGCAAGGGCCAGCGCTTCGCTGACCAGAGGAAGCAGACGCTCTGCAAGGGCAAGGCCAAGCTGACCTGGGCCAAGGCCGAAAGGTTGTACTAGTTGTAGTAGTACTACTACCACTACTACTACTAGTAATTACTACTAGTAGTACTAGTAGTAATGAGTCGTAGTAGTACTAGTTAATTGTAGTAGTAGTAGTAGTACTACGAATAACTACTACGAGTACAACCAGTAACTACTACTACTACTACGACTAGTCACAAATCGTTCTTGTAACAACTACTCGTACTACTAGTAACTACTAGTTCCTAGTTGCTAGTTGCTAGTAGTACTAGTAACCACTAATAGTATTACTAGTTTCTATTACTACTAGTAGTTATCCGTAGTAGTACTACTACGACTAACTATTTTAGTTACTCGCACTAGTAAATATTATTATTAGTAGTAGTACTACCACTACCGCTGCTACTAGCAACTACTGCCACTATTAGGTTTGCGTGCCTGGTGGCGAGGGGCGGCTCCGAGGACCTCGGCCTCCTCGCCGGGGCCCCCGAGACTTTCGCCCAGCAGAGGGCTGGCGCGAGCGCGGTCGTCGTCGACGCCGCCGCGCTCTGGCTCAAGCTCCGGGGCGAGGAGAGCGCGCGCGCCCGCGAGAGCGAGATCTACGCCGCAGGCGCCGAGGAACGCGCCGAGAGTTTCCGCCGCAAGCACCGCGAGACGCAGCCCGAGCACGGCAAGGCAGCCTTGGAGGCCGAGAAGGCCAAGCACTTGGCAGAGCACCCCGACGACCTGGCGCAAGTGGAGCAGGCCTACTCGAGCGCTGGAGACAAGTACAGGATCACCCTCATAAGCATCTCCGCAGTCGAGGACTGGTTCGACCCGAGCAGGGGGCCCAAGTCCGCCGAGAAGCGCAGCGTGTTTCTTGCCCCCCGCGCAAGGCATTGCCGAGTGAGCGACGTGAACCTCGAGGAGGGCACTTGGCGGCGCGACGCCACCTACGAGCGGGGCGATGGCGGGGCGGAGCGCTTCCGAGCAGGCGAGCCCGTAGGAGCATTGCTCAAGGGCCAGCGCGACGCTCTGCTCGAGTTCTCCGAGGAGGAGCGCGCGATGGTTTTCGACGTGGGGGCAGCCAGGGACCTGCGCGGACGAGCTCGTCGCTTCCTGGACCATCGACTTAGTCGGGCAGCAGCGCGGCCAAAGCCTCGTGTTCGCAGACTGCCTCTCGAGCCAGTGGGCCGAGGCAGTGCAGTGGCGCTCCGAGCGTGGCTCGAGAAAGTGATCTACGCGCCCATGGCCCCGGGCGCCGCGAGCTTCTTGCAGGGGCCGGGCGCCCGCGAGCACGGCCAGCTCAAGACCGCGATCCGAACGGTCAAGGCCGAGATGCGCTGGGCCACGGGGCAGGACTGAACCCAGAAGGCCAAGGCCGAGCCCCAGAAGCAGTGCAAGTCCCCGACCCAATCGGGGCCCTATGAGCGCCTCTACTGCGTCTCCGAGGCCTACGCCCGCTTCCGCGAGATGAACAAGGGCGCGGTGCCGCTCCAAGGGGTGCAAGCGAACCAAATGCTCGCGGCCCGGCCGACAGCGCAGGGCGAGCTCAAGGTCGCCGCGGGCATGGAGCCGTGGAGCTACTCCATCGAGCCCGGCCGCGGCGTCGAGCAGAGCCTGGCGAGGGGCCGCCTGGAGGGCGCGCAGAGGTGGCCCACGGGCGCGCCGCCCGTGCCCGAGTGGAGCGCCCTCGACGGGAAATGCTTCCACCGGGGCGACTTGCCCAGGGACAACGAGCAGGGCGAGAACCCCTGCCTCCTGGAGCTCCGAGAATTGGACCTCGAGCTCGCCGACGAGCAGAAGGACATGCTCAGAACGCCAGAAGAGCGCATCATTTTGATCCAGTTCCCGCGCGCCCTCGAGAACCTGATCGGGCTCGAGCGAGCAGGTGTGCGCAAGAACAGGTGGGCGCCCAAGTTCGCGGGCCAGTTCCCGGGCAATCACGCGCGCGAGTGGCAGCGCGAGAAGGCCAAGTTTGGCGGCGAGGCCTCGCTCGAGCACCTCATCCGAGGCGCGGCCGTGGCGAAGCTCACGGGCAGGCCGCCCACGGCGACGACGAGCTTCTCCCAGATGCTCATGCAGAAGAGGCAAGCGGAGAGGAACGCCGAGAAGAAAGCGCACACCAAGAAGAAAACAGGCCTCGAGGCTTGCGAGGCCCCCCCCCCCCTGGCACGGCAAGGTGGCGCGCGTCGCCGAGGAGGGCGTCTGCGAGGGCAGGCGCGGCAGAGTGCAGGACGTCTGGTGAGTCCTGGGGACCGAGGGCGCGCGCCGCCTGCGCGTCCTCCGAGTGGAAACCGCGGTGATCTTCCAGATCGAGAGCAGCGAGGCTGGGGGGCTCACGGGCACTCGTTAGCTTCCGCCTTCTTCCGACTGAGGCGGCGGAAGCAAGCGGAAGCTAGCGGAGACGGCGGAAGCGACGGCGGAAGCGGCGGAAGTTTCCGGAACGTTGGCGGGAACAGGCGGACGCGACGCGAAGCGGAAGCAGGCGGACGCTGACAAGCGCCCGTGAATCCCGAGCGCCACAGGCCACGATCGAGCAGGACCACAAGTTCCCCAAACCGCACAAGCTCGACTGGCGAGTGCGCGATCATGATTTGCGAGCAGATCGCCAAGGGCGACGCCCTCGAGTTGGGCGCAGTGCACGCGCTGCTGGGCGAGATCGAAGAGCGCGCGGGCGTCCCCGAGACCGTTCCGGCGGTCGAGCCCGCGGCGGCCGTCGCCCGGGCTCGAGAGGGCCAGATCGCGGACGAACCCGCCGCCCAGCAGCCCGAGGAGCAGAAGCGCTGGGCCGAGGGAGTCGACGATGCCCAGCGCGTCCTGATCTGCGTGCACTCCGAGGAACCCGCGCACTACGCCTGGCTCAAGGTCGGCGGTCGCTACAACTGCCCCTACCCCAAGGTGCCCCCAGTTTTTCGCTCCGTTCAGGGGCGGGTCCTGAAGGCGCCCTGGGCAGGGGGGACTTGCGGCAGCGCCCGCCGAGGTCTCGAGAGTTGGCGGGGGCGTCGCGGCGGCGGCGGGGGCGTCGCGGCGGAGGGCCGCGACGCCTTCGAGCAGCCGTCCGAGAACGCCGAGTAGGCCCAGAAGGGCCACGTGCGAACTCACACCTACGCGCGCCCTCCTCCTCAGAAGTCGCGGGTCGGGTTCGCGCGTGGCCTCCCAGGGCCGCCGCGAGGATCCTCCGCGAGCTCGGCGCCATTGGCCCTGGCGAGACCTGCCCCTGTGAGGAGCAGCGCGACGTTCCCGGCCGACGCCTGGCCCTGCGGCCTGTGGACGAGTCGCTGGATCCAGCGCGCCCTGCGCGAGATCCGAGGCGAGGGCCGCCGGGCGCCCGCGAGCATCGGCACGAAGCGCGCCCGAGGCAACGAGTGATCAACAAGCTCACGGGGGCCAGCGACAACGACTTGGCCAAGGCCGAGGCCAAGGGCGAGCCCATGCCCTGCAAGGGCCCCGCGGCGGTCTTGCCGAAGTGCGCCACCTTCGAGGAGGCAAGCGCTGCCGCTGAAGCGTGCGCCAGTTGCCTCCCGCGCAAGGGTGGCTCCAAAGGGTGCCGAGCCTGTATGGGCGAGTGGCTTGAAGCCCAGCGCAGGATAGGTTTCTTGGCCATACCGGCCGAGGACCTCTGGAAAGTTGTAGCCACGAACTTCGAGATCTCTCGAGTCAGTATGGTGCCAAGATCTACGAGGTCAGTTTACACGATCGCCCAGGATCGCCATCATCATGATCGTCGCCATCATCCTCATCATCATCATCATCGTCGTAAGTTCTATTTAACATCACATTCCCAGGGAAGTCGTTGATTACCCCCGCCAGACCCCCGAACTTTCTGTCTGGCGGTGATGATTATCTGGGGCGCGCGGTTATATGTACATGTCTATGTGCACATATCGCCTCTTCTCATTTCTCCCTGTCTCTCGTGTTCTGCATGTTTTGTTTTGTTTTGTTCGTTCTTTCTCTCTCTCTCTATCTTGTTCTGCATCGCTGTATGTCTTCTCTGTCCCTCTTTCTCCCGTCACTTGCCCGTCTCATCGTGTGGATAGTTTGTTACCGACGTGCATTGAGGCGCGATCCCGTCGATCAGAGAAGGCTTTGACGCTTCTTTTTTTTGGTTTTGAGCTCTGCGCACCGCAACAGCGCTCGCCACGTTTCAATATGCCCATCTCGCTCTCTGGCCGCCACGCCAGTTCGTCGCGACGTCGCCGTACCTGGATTCACACGCGCCGGCTCAGGTCACTCTTGGTTTGCACATTTGGTTGCCAAGATAACGCACGCGCTACATTCGGTCTCACCCACCTCACAATGCGAAGAGAGAGGTGAAGCGTTGGTTTGGTCTTTCGTGGCTGCGAGTCCATTGTCCGCCACTCCCCAACGAAACGTTGAAGAAAGAAGCTGCCAAGTCCTGGCACACAGGCTTGTCCTTCAAGCGCCAGAGAGGTTTCAATGAGTCAATCGCGATGCTATGGCCCGCCGCACGCTCAACGTGACTTGGGCGTACTTGTTGCAATTGGGCAAAGCGTGCCGCAATAGTTTTTGATGTTGATCGCACTGGGCTGGCGGTACACATGCCAGTGATGCATTTTTCCATGGCTCTGCTACGGGCGTAGACACGTGAAACACGTTGGGAGATTGGTTAAAAACTGGCCAGCAGCCGCCATCATTCTTATCAGGGGATTTGTGCCACAATGCTCTTCCCGAACCGCTGTGAGGCCATTGTGTACCTCAAGATTCAAGATGCGTCTACTCATGGAGTGCTTTTGGGCAGGTGCATATTTGCAACTGCGTGGCAGTCTTCCAGAGTTTGATCCCGCTGCTCCTGCTTGTCAGAGGTTTCTTCAGGACTTCGGGATCTCTTGGAGGCTCTGGGGCTTTGTCGAGGATCATGGGGAGGATCACGGCGAGGAGAAGGAGGATGAGGAAGGGCCTTCGTGAGTCCAGGCTATAACGTCCTGTGCTCCATTCGCTCATCGGGGCCCCTATTTCCTTTGTCCCTTTTGTGACTTATACAAGCTACTCTGTACTCTAGCTTGCCCTCGGGGGAGAGGGGGTGCAGTATATTGTAGTGAGGGCAGTAGTACACGGGTGAGGGCTCTGAATGGACGCCTATCTGGATGATTGCCTTTTTCTCTGTCGAAGCAACGTTCGTCACCGCTGCGCGATCGCGACAATGGCATTCCGAAAAGGGCCTTCGGAGTCCCAAACCACGAAGAACTGAGAAGCGCTAGCCGTCCGTTTTATTCGAAACGCGGGGCCCTCACATCCGACGTCGTGTTTGCCACATGCCCGAAGTGTATGGTTCTTGTTTTTCGTTTAACGACTCCGCCTCACTCCCACCTCCTCGTTCCTTTTTCCTCTCACGTTCGCTCAAACTCATATTCACGTTTACTTCGAAATCAGACCTACTCACATCCAGACTCACAACCATGTTCCTCGCATTCACTCGGAGTCAGAACTCAGAGGCAATTACACTCATACGCACCCACCATGCTCATTCATTCATGCTCACATCCAATTGCTCTCGGGCCAAGTCGTACTCGAATTATTTCATATTCAGATCCATTCATTCTCAGACCCACTCACACTCAGACTCACTCACACACAGGCTCATTCATACTGAGACCACTCAAGCTCAGACTCACTCATGGATAGACTCACCCACGCTCAGACTCACGCATGTTCTGACCTCTCCAGCTCAGACCTCACACCCAGGCTCACTCATATTCAAACCACCCGATGTAGCAGGCATGGCTTTTCGGCCACCCATGGATGTGTCGACCAGGGGTGTTCCCCTGGCCTGTTCGCGCCCACATTGTGGTGATGTCTCGGGCGAAACGCCCGTTTTGGGGAGCATACGTATGTCTTTTCAGGGCCCCACGGGCGCGGCGATGCAGCAGACATGGCATTCGGGCCACTCGAGATGGCATATGGCCACCCACTCGGGGTGTCGGGGCCGTGCGGGTTCGCCATCGAGGGCCTATCGCCGATCGCCGATCAATTGGCGACGTATCGCCGATTCCAGGTCGAGGCTTCCCTCCCTGAGCCGGTCCCCCTTCGAACGTTGCCCCTCAGGGAGCAAAGCATGACAGGAAAGATTCCCTCGTGTCCCAGGGTTCTCCCAGGGGGGCCCCCAGGGGGGGGTCGGGGTCGTCGAAGTCGGGTGACGCTGCGCCCGCTCAGCGGGCGGCTCCTGCGCCTCCGCCTGGCGGCAGCGCTCGTGCCTGCCATGAGCTCGATCAGCGCTGCCATGCGCAGGCTCCTCAGATGGGCAGCCGCGTGTGAGCACTGCCCCCCCGGGGGCCGGATCTCTGGAGCACCCGGGGGGGTCCGAGGTCGGAGGGGACCAGCCGTACACCTACACCGATCCTGGCCGGGCCGATCCCGAGACCGGGAGCGGTGTGTGCGCCCTCCCGCCCGAGCCCAGAGGGCGCACACGCCGCTCTTGGGCCCAGGAGGAGCCTGGCAGGGATCGGGGCAGGCGCGTGCGATGGGGGGCTTCAGCTCAGCCTGTCGCGCCGCTGGTTCTCGCCCACCACTGCTTCGGCGGGTCACGCCATCCACGTCCCCAACCCCGAGCGCGAGTTTACCAAGTTTTTCCTCGCCTCCCGCCCCGCGGAGCGCAGCGACGCGCTGCCTGCTGGCAAGGCTTAGCGTGTCGCCAGGGCCGCGGCGGCGACACGCTGAGCAAAAGTTCCTGACCGTGGGGGGGGGGCCACGCTGTGGCACAGTCGCGGCGTCAAGGGCCATCACCGCTCGGAGCGCTTGGGAGGAAGCCTCCGGCAGGCGGCTTCGGCCCCGGAAGGTCCCCGCGTGCCCTCTCCTCCGACGTCGCATTTTTTGTGTGTCGCTGGCCCCTGCCAGGGGCCCCCTGGGGATCTCGACTTCGTCCTTGGGGCCGGCTTTTCATCCTGAGCCGTTTTTTGACAGTCCCAGGCTGCGGCACGGCCCCGGGGAGGCCAAGAACGACGGGAAAATTGCCGTTTTTTTTTTGGGGGGGGGGCGTCGCCCGGATCTGAGGGTGCTCCGTGGGGCGGCGTGCCTGCGTTTGGCCGGGGCTCGGGGTGTTCGTGGGGGACGCTCGCTGGGGCATGCGGCATGCGGGGGTCGGCTGTCGTCGACACGAGAGTGGCGGATGATGGATGATGGATGATGGCGGATGGCGGACGGCGGATAGCGGTGGGCGGACGGTGGACGGTGGATGGTGGATGGTGGATGGTGGATGGTGGATGGTGGATGGTGGATGGTGGATGGTGATGATGCTGCTGATGATGATGATGCTGATGCTGATGCTGATGCTGATGCTGATGCTGATGATGATGATGATGATGATGGTGATGGTGGTGATGTTCAGTATGACGATGATGCTTATGATGCTGGTGATGATGAAGTGGCGAATGATGATGAAGTGGCGAATGATGATGATGATGATGATGATGATGGTGATGATGATGATGATGCTGATGGTGATGATGATGATGATGATGATGATGATGATGATGATGATGATGATGATGATGATGACGATGATGATGATGATGATGATTACGACACTGATGACGATGCTGATGATGCTGATGATGCTGATACTGCTGATGATGAGGATGTAATGATGGTGCTGCTGATGATGATACTGGTGATAGCGATGATTATGATGATGATGGCAATGACGATGATGATGCTTATGATGATGCTGCTGCTGATGATGATCATGCTTATGATGATGCTTGTGGTGATGATGACGATGTTGATGATGCTGATGATGATGATGGTGGTGATGATTACGATGGTGATGATGATGCTTATGATTGTGATGATGGTGTTGATTGTTCATGCTGATGATGATGATGCTGATGATGATGATGATGATGATGATGATGATGACTATGATGGCGACGATGATGGTGATGGCGATGATATGGTCATGATCCAGCTGATGGGTGGATTGTGGATGATGGATCATGTGGAGATGGATGCTTTCTAGCGGATATATGATTGACGGTGGCTGATGGGGATGGGTGAGAGAGGATGGACGGTGGATGATGCACGGTGGATGGTAGGGTTTCTGGGCCGATTCCCCGCTTGCGAAACTCATTTTTTCTTGCGCCCCTCTGCCCGCCCGCTTCGGGCCCCACTCCCTTTCGGACCCCTCTCTCCCTCTCTCTCTCTCTCTATCCCTACCTCTCTCTCACTCTCACCATCTCAGCCTGGGGCCTGGGACATGGGCACCCGAGGTCTCTCTGAAGTCTTCGAAGGGCTTGACTCCCAGTCCATTGGTGGTGCTGGGGGGGGGGGGGTGGGTGTGGGGGGGCAACCCCCCAAAAAACCAAACGCGAGTACCGTTTTTTGTTGCTGTTTTGTTTGCCCCTGGCAACCAGTCGACCACCGCGAGCGTACGCCTCGGGGCGAGGCCCAGGGGGTGTTTTGAAGGGGCTAGACAGGGCCAGAGGGGACGACCACGACGACGACGACGACATCTACGACGACGATGGCGGCCCATGCTAAAGGATACGGGCTGTTGATTCCTTCTGAGACAATCCTTACGAAAACGGTTCCAGATTTGGAATTCTTGCGTAAGGGTTCCTTCCTACGAACTCCAGACGAAGGGTTCCTTGCTAAGGATCCCTGGCTAAGTAGTTCTTCTCCAATCGGATTCCGTGTTAAGGGTTCCATTTATCATGTTCTGAAATCCAGATTAAGGGTTCACGAGCAAGTACCCTTTAATGCGTATTCCTTACGCAAGACTCCCTGCTAGGACGCCGTACTTAGGATACCTTCATAAGGCTTCCTTATGGAGGATTATGTACACGAGGATTTTCGATTCTGGATTCTTTGTTCAGGGACTCCTTGTTATGGTGCAGAGCTAACCATGGCTTGCCAAGGCTTAGCAAGGCTGGCCAGGGTTTAGCAACGTTCATCAGTGTTGAAGATGGTTCTGCACTCGATGTCCTCCCGCATGAAACGGTAGAAGCCGACGACCACCGCCTCATATTCAGAGCCGAAGCCAATACCCAACACAGCAGCCGCCAATAGACAAACTGAGGATCATCGTGTCATCTTGAAGGTCGATGCCAAAACTATGCTGATGATCAGCTGGGTGGGCTGCATACCAGAGCCAAGTACAAAGCCACTCCAGGGCAAGAACTGTTGTCCAGCATCCTGTAACAAAACGTGGTACCAAAAACTTTCCACCATCAAGAACTGCAAACTCCTTCCCGTCTGACAGCGTCATGACAGCGATGTACTTGGGGGGGGGGGCATGGCCTCGCATCTCTGGAGCAGCCAACGTTTCAGCCCACCGACTGGCAACGAGATGGCCTCCGTCGGTGGGCTGAGCACCGACGACATCACTTCCTCTTCTTGCCTCCGCCCTTCGGCTTCGGCTTCCCCTTCAGTGCAGCCCACAGGCGCTGCTCGTCTGGCGTCTGGAACGAGCGGGCCTGCTCGACCACCACCGCCTTTGCAGGATCTTTCCAGAACAGCAGGTTCGCAAAGGCCAAACGGAAAGCCTCGGGCGCGAAGTCGCTGAAGGTGAGGGTCCACTTCCACGTGAAGTCCTCCTTCGGCTTGTTGTACCTCGTCGAGAACTCTCCAATCCAGAGCTTCAACGAAGGGATGGCCGTCGACTTCAGCTCCTTCAGCGCAGTGAGAGTCTCTTTCCCCACTTTGTCCTCGGGATTCTGTGATACAAAATCCTCGAGCCGTGGCAACATAAAATATACAAAGCGGATGAAACTGAACGTATCCTTCGACATGTCGAGCGGATGCTTCGGGAAGTTGCGCGTCTCGCGCATCTCCTGTGTCACTGGAATCGTCTGGTCTAGATACACCTGGATCATGGAACCAAACTCTGTGGCCGCCGAGTTGGACTTGAGTAAACTGACAATGTTTTTTTGCTGCAATAGACGGCCTTGTCAGCGTTTTGAAGCCCAAGAAATCTCTCAATAATTACGCTACCGAGGAACCCCACATACTTAACTTAAATATTGAGTGTTTGCTTATGTTTATAATATATGTGCAATTATGCGTTCCCAGCCCTCGTCGCGAATGTTCCCCTATGTGCCATCCAACGCCATATTTCTTGAACCTCCTCCCTCTTCCTAGCCTTCTATCCTCAGTCGAGGACAGATTCGAGCCAGCCAGCGGCCGCGGTGAGGGGCCACCCCCTGCGCACCCCCAGTGGTGTCGAGAAAATGCCGCGCCTGCTATGCCCTGGACGACCGTCGTGCATAGCGGCCGCGGTGAGGGACCACCCCCTGCGCAGCCTCTATGGTGTCGAGAAAGTGCCACGCCTGCAATGCCCTGGACGACCGTCGTGCGTAGCGGCCGCGCTGAGGGACCACCCTCTGCGCACCTCCTGTGGTGTCGAGACAGTGCCACTCCTGCCACGATCTGCGAGCGTGTCACGGATAGAGGCCGCGCTGAGGGACCACCCTCTGCGCACCCCTTGTGGTGTCGAGGAAGTGCCACTCCTGCCAAGGTCTGCGAGCGTGTCACGGATAGAGGCCGCGCTGAGGGACCACCCTCTGCGCACCCCCTGTGGTGTCGAGCAAGTGCCACTCCTGCCACGATCTGCGAGCGTGTCACGGATACAGGCCGCGCTGCGGGACCACCACCCCTTGCGCACCCCCTGTGGTGTCGAGAAAGTGCCATGCCACGATCTGCGAGCGTGTCACGGATAGAGGCCGCGCTGAGGGACCACCCTCTGCGCACCCCCTCGAGAAAGTGCCTCCTGCCACGATCTGCGAGCGTGTCACGGATAGAGGCCGCGCTGAGGGACCACCCTCTGCGCACCCCTGTGGTGTCGAGAAAGTGCCACTCCTGCCACGATCTGCGAGCGTGTCACGGATAGAGGCCGCGCTGAGGGACCACCCTCTGCGCACCCCCTGTGGTGTCGAGAAAGTGCCACTCCTGCCACGATCTGCGAGCGTGTCACGGATAGAGGCCGCGCTGAGGGACCACCCTCTGCGCACCCCCTGTGGTGTCGAGAAAGTGCCACTCCTGCCACGATCTGCGAGCGTGTCACGGATAGAGGCCGCGCTGAGGGACCACCCTCTGCGCACCCCTGTGGTGTCGAGAAAGTGCCACTCCTGCCACGATCTGCGAGCGTGTCACGGATAGAGGCCGCGCTGAGGGACCACCCTCTGCGCACCCCCTGTGGCGTCGAGAAAGTGCCACTCCTGCCACGATCTGCGAGCGTGTCACGGATAGAGGCCGCGCTGAGGGACCACCCTCTGCGCACCCCCTGTGGTGTCGAGACAGTGCCACTCCTGCCACGATCTGCGAGCGTGTCACGGATAGAGGCCGCGCTGAGGGACCACCCTCTGCGCACCCCCTGTGGTGTCGAGAAAGTGCCACTCCTGCCACGATCTGCGAGCGTGTCACGGATAGAGGCAGCGCTGAGGGACCACCCTTTGCGCACCCCCTGTGGTGTCGAGAAAGTGCCACGCCTGCCACGATCTGCGAGCGTGTCACGGATAGAGGCCGCGCTGAGGGACCACCCTCTGCGCACCCCCACCCCTTGTGGCGTCGAAGGAATGCCCTGTGTGGTATGCTGTGCTGTGCTGTGCTGTGCTGTGCTGCTGTGCGGTGAGCTGTGCTGTGCCGTGCCGTGCCGTGCCGTGCTGTGCTGTGCTGTGCGAGAAGGAGAAGGGGAGGGGGGAGGTGTGAGACGCGGGTGCGGCGCGGCAGGGAAGAAAACCAGAACCCCACGAAACATGTGGGGAACAACGTGAAAATCTCCTCGTCCGCAATCGGGGTGGTGTTGCCCGTCCTCTGACGTACCTCGCGCTCGGAGCTCTCCTTCTTCTCGGACATGACATGACCACATCGGAGCTCCCCCACTGCGGATCTTGGCGGCTCGGTTGCTGGCGTCCTCCAAACATTTTGCAAGCAGATATGCTGTCGCCGCCGGCGCGGATGATGCAGAAGATGCCGCAGCCGCCATCTCGAAATCAGAAGTATATTGTACAACCAAAGGTACTCGAGCCCAACATACCACAACAGAAGATAATCAAACACAATAACCGAGGGGGGGCACGCTCCGTCGCGATTAAGGCATCGTGGCCACCAGTAGTGGCCCTACGGGTCCTCCCCCTCGGTGATATTAATGCGCATACATCTCAATCCCACTGCACATACAACCCACTGCACATCTCAATCCCAATGCACATACTCTCATTTCCAATGCACATACATCTCATGTGAGCAGGTGAGTCGTTCGGGCCCCTGTGCTGGCCTGCCGTGTGAGCAGGTGAGTCGTTCGGGCCCCTGTGCTGGCCTGCCGTGTAATGCAATCCACACTGCGTGCAATAACCACATCTCATTCCCAATGCACAACTCATTCCCAATGCACATACGTGATACTAAGAACATCTCATTCCCAATGCACATACATCTCATTCCAAGGATTCAGGGAGAGGCTCATGGTATATGAAGGGGTGGTACTTAGGAGGAAGACCGTGGGCTTCAGGAAGAGTACGATGCCACACACCCGTGTTTAGCGATAACCCGAAGGAAGTACGACGAACCTTGCACCCACGCTCATGCTTACATTTACCATGGGCCGTCGCATAATGAGTACCACAGTGCGCACATGGATGATCCCGAAGACGAGTACGAGTCACCATCCGAGTACGAGTTAACCACATGTCGAACGGCATTTGCGCACACGATTTCCGATGGACATATTGTTTGAGCTTACCCTTGGGATCATTTGGAAACACTTGACGACAGAAAGGGCAAATATGGGGCTCCACCGTTGGAGGCTGCTCAGGCGCTGGGAGACTAGACATTTGTGACCTCGTAACTATTGTTTGAAACCACTCGGGGAGCCCTGAGGAGGATATCCTATAGGTCCAGTTGGTACGACACTTCTTACATCCCGAACACGTCCCACATCCAAGATCCATCCAACATCCGCCGAAGCAATATCCGTATTCTCTGCATCTGAAACACTGCTGACACGTCCTACATCTGCAACGTTGCTCCATCCGCACCTCATCCACTGGATTTTTTGCAATCATCTCCTCGCGCAAGGTACGTCCCGCCTCCGAAGGCCAACCGCCTGGAGGGGTAGCAATGCTGCTTGCGCCCTTGGCGCGCGAGGTAATGCAGTCCCGTCGTCTGCGGGCAACTGGGTGAGGTGCTGGAGGTGGCGGCACTGGTGGCCCTGCAGCTGGTCCGTCAGCTGGCACCACCGAAGGTCTCGAAGCCGTGGCGGGCTGCGGAGCAGGGCTCGAAATAGGATGGGAGCCTGCTCCTGTGCCCGGCGCGGCCGCATCTGCATTTGGCTGAGGGAGAGGAGGATGGTAGCTAGGAGGCTGATGTTGTTTCCCTCTAAGACGACGGCGAGGCTCAGCTTGAGGAGGAGGCTGTTTGCCCCGAAGCCGATGGAGCCCTGGAGGTCCTGGAGCAGGAAGGAGCACTTGTGGGGTCACGTATCCTTCAGGGCCCAGAACTGGTAGGGGGAGCCGATGGAGTTCCCGTAGAGCCTGCTGGGATTGTTTGTGTTTTGTCGTCTGTTTCATGAGGCGCTTCTCGGGGGTCTGGCGCTCGCAGTACTGGTAGTGTTTCTTGAAGCCCTTCCAGGGCCAGTAGTCCCCACAGAGGCGGCACAGGCAGACCCCACTCTCCAGGACTTTCATGTTGTCCCGCTCAATGTTGGCCTTCAGGTACCTAGTCATGTACTTCTCGCGGGGGCCTCCAGGAGCGTGGCGCTGCCGCCACTCGTCCTTTGAAGCCTCGACCCGAGCTTCGTGGCGCCACTTTCTCATGAGCTTGGCCCAGACCAGACGGTTCTTTGCGACCGTGGCCCAAGACGCCCGCCACTGATCCCGAGGAATACCAGAGAAAGCGAGAACACCCTCCACGGCTCTCCAGAGGACCTGTCTGATGTTGAGGCGGGCATGTCCTAGGCGACGGGCAGCTACGTACTCCTCGGACGGCGCAAGCCAAAGAATAGCACGATCCAAACGATCGTCGGGCAACCTGAGCTGGTGCCCAAGAAATTGTAGGCGACGCCAAGTAATGTACGTTGAAATCAAATCCAAGCCGAGCCGTTTCCTCAAGTCCGTCATCGTCACCTGTTGGTCGTGCATGAGCCGTCTTCTCTGGCCCAGCAAACCCAAAGTACACTTATTCATGAATCGCTGATACTTCGCAATTTCCTTCGCCGTAAATGTGCGTGAGTCACAACCAAACAAAAGACAAGCTAATACAGTAGCACGATACAATTGTCCCAAAATCTTCTCATCCAGTGAAAGTCGGGCCAACTGGCCCCGCAATCTCCGCCAAAGGACTCCAGCTTTTTGTAATCTCTTCTGGGTGTCTGTCGTGTTCTGGCCATCGCTACGAATCCAAGCTCCTAGAAATCGAGCTGCTGCTGAAAACTTCTCATCGATATTTACTGCTGAACATAACCTCTCATATTTATCTGGGTGCACCGTTTCAGACCATTCACCAAGAACCTTGTCCAATAACTTCTCGACACCCTCGTGCTGCGATTTACGTGTCAATAAGCTCGTGTCATCCGCGAACATGATCTCAACTATATGTATCAAATTTTCAGCTGGAGTCTCCTGTCGTATCCGTTCTCGTCGATCCGTACCTTGGCGAAGGGAACCAAACTCATAATTCTCAGGAAAAGGAAGACACTCAATGCCGGTATACCCCTGCTCTCGCGCCTGCATCTTGAAGTCGTGCATGGCCGAAGCGTGAAAGATGTTGAACCCCACTGGCGCCGATGGGCACCCTTCCTTGAAGCCACGCTCAAGCGTATAGCTCTCGGACAGGCCGTCTCTCATCTTGAGCTGGTACTCCGTGTTCTCGTAGAGACCACGCATCACATTCTCGAAGGAATTCGGGAACCCCGAGGCGCCGCTGGTTCGAATAGACCGCCTCTCGGACCACCCTAGCATATGCTTTCATAATATCCGCACAGGTCGTCACCAGAGGGTCCAAGGACAGGTGCTTGGCATAGTTGGTCTCGGCCGCCGCCTCGAGTAATAATCGAACAATCAAGATAGGTCCCTGCATCGCTCGATGCCGTCGAAAACCGAGCTGGGTGGGCGGGAGAATACACTGCTCCTCTGCGTAATTCAACAACCGCTTTGCCACCAGACGTGCCACAATCCGAAGAATGACATTGATGAGCACGATCTGCCTATACATGTTCGGGTCCGCGCGGGACCCCTTTCCCTTCCACAGTAGTACTCCCAGAGCCTGCTTAGTACAAGGCTCCCACTCCGTATGCTTCGTCCTCCAAAGAGCCTGGATAATCAAGATAACTTCATTCATTAGGTCCTCTCCCGCAAACTTGATCATGGAAATCGTGATGTCATCTTTTCCTGCCGCGCTTTCCTTCATTTCCAAAATACCATATCTATTCTCATCCTTCGTGGGGACGTGCCCGAGGGACTGGTCCGTCGGGAGGGAAGGTAACCCACGCTCAAGTACTGAATCTTCAACTCGACCTGGGGCTCCACTGACATTTTTCAAGTGAGAAATCATTTGCTCTGCTGTGATCTGTTCTTGGCCTTCACGAGATCGATCTTGAACATATACTTTCAACTTCTTCAAATCACGATAAAAGGCCCCCAATTGTTCGCAGCTGCAAACTTCATACGGTCAGTGATAATTGGCTTTCTCCATCGATGGCGGGCGCGATGTTTGAAGCGAGTTAGCTGACGGCCAATCTGACGGTGCGCCTGCTTGCATTCAACTTCCTCTTCGATGGTGGATGCCTGTTGCCACTTCTCCCAGATAGTGGCCTTCTGTCGACGGAGCTCTTGAATATGCAGCATGTCCTCGTCGGTGTACGGGATGCCTAGATGGTTAGTGGACTTCCCTCGGCCTAGAACAGAGTCTGCTGCTGAAACCATTGTCTGTGCAGCCTGGGCCCAGGTCAACGTTGGTGCAATCGATTCGGCCTCCTGTTGAAAATCCTCATATTTGTTTTGCTGAAGAAAGGCGCCTGCAGCAGAGCTGGGAACAGGTTCACCTGAGACAGGAGGTACGGCAGGTGCGGGAGGAGGTAACCCTGGAGGTGGGAGAAAATCAAAGTCATCGGGTGGAAGGTCATGTTCTTGCTGAAACTCCTGGTCCAGGTCCTGGAATGGATCCCCTTCGTCGTTGTCTAACTCGAGACCAGGAGGAGCATGTGGAGGGACCACAGGCAGGGGGAGAGCAGCGGGCGCAGCAGCGGGCACAGTCGCCTCCACAGGATGATCCGACCCGAAAATGGCGTCCCACAATTTGAGATGATGTCTGCAACCCTCATCCGCCGCGGCATCGGCCCGATCGTTGCCGACGTCGCCCGAGTGCCCCATTCACGTGTGTCATGATGAAGTCTCTCGACCTACTCACTTTGCGATCGAAAGATCTGCCCGTACAAATCAAGGCTCGACTTGTGCCTCTGGCCTCCAGCTCCCGATGAGCATGCTCCTCGCGCACTTGGGATCGTAATGGAGCGTGATGCGGTCCGGGTCCGTCGTGTGTGCGAGGATCCACCACATCGCCATGATCATCGCAGAGAGCTCTCCAGTACACCTTAGGCGATGCTTAAGAAAACCCAAGTTTTCGGCCAGAGCCTCGATTATTCTTAACGTTTCAATGTAATTCCTAAGATCTTAATAGAAATGTTGGGTTTTTATTCCAGTTCTGAGACTCTGAATTTCTTAACCCATGGTTTCTTAAGCATTTCGCAGGGTGTATTGTTGGTCAGCATCTCGGCACCAAGAACGATATTTTGAAGCAACGGTGTCTGTGCCAAGACCACTGGACCGTAGTAGTCCGTCCACCTCTGTTCAGTAGCTTCTATCACCGACATCCCCCCACCCAGCAGCACCCTCGTTCCCTGAGCCGTCCGTGAAGATGTGGATGTGGCGGCACCCTGTATCAGAATACTCAATCCGTGCACTGCTCTCCATTGGGCGCCACGAGGGTGATGCTTCTAGAAGTCGCTGTACTTCTCGGCGGTAGGATATCCGTAATTGTGCAGCCTCAGGCGAAGGTCCCCTCATGTTGTAAACGGCCAGTGGTGCCAGGAGCTTCGCCTCTCTCTGCCTACGTTGTCGGTGTTTGTATTGACTTTTCCGAGCGGCCCGTGCTTGTCGTGAATGTGGTGTGGCTAACGTGATAAACAAATGCTTGCACATGTGTTCCGATATTCCCCAGTGTCGAGTACTGAGGCCTTGTGTCGACTTATGCATATCCAAACTGAGTACATACTTGTCCAATTCATACCATTGTCCTGTGCGCTGATGGCGCCAAGTTCCGCGATTCAAGATCTTATAGAAGGAGTCGGTGTTGACGAGGTTGGAGGTAGAGGAACGCCAGCGCAGGAACGCTCTGCCACCTTCGGTGGTCTTTTGCCGCATAGATTCCGAGCCTAATTGAACTTCGTTGCCTACCACGTCTCGACCAACGTGGCCGTTCCAGTCCCCGCCGATGATCTCTGAACCCACGTGCGCCAATTGGCACCTTCGGCGGAGCTCTGAGAGGCCAGCGTATGTCTGAGTACGGTATGATGATGTACAGCTTGTGGGCATATCTACGGAATAGATCCATATCCCATGATGCGCGTCCACAAGCAGCGGTAATGCCATGCAGCGGTCCTCCCACAAGACTGTCAACGCCCCGTCTGGGCTGCACACGGAAGAGGCTGCCCGCCAGGCCAACTGCGCTGGAAGGTCGAGCGTGGTGCCCACGGTGTCTGTCATGATAAAGGTGGTGTCCTCAACCTTGACCACCGCGGGAAACTGGTCGGAAGAAAAAACGGTATTGTGGAGCTCACTCAGAAGGCCGATGCTAATTTTGAACTCCCTCTGACGATTGACTAGGCTCCGAAGCTTGTCCCGGTTGTCATTGCTGAGACCAATCAAACCCTTGAGTATTTACACTGGCCAGAGACAATTGTTGTCGCAATGGACGTCGTGAAGGCCTCGCTGGGTAACGAATTCTGAATTTTCGTCGTCCCCCCGTCGTATCGTTCACATTGAAACTCACATCATAGGGCAGCCGATCATGAACACTTGCACCCTTCTCAGCAGCGTCATAATGTGCACCCTGCGGAGGCAGGGGCACTGCCACCTCCTCACCACCACTGCGAAATAGTGAAGAGAGGCGCCTGATGATCTTCGTTCCACTTGTCGTCATCGGAGAGACTTAGTCAGTACCACATTCTTGATCATGATATCGCTGCTCTTGATGGCCCACAACGTGTAGATCGTGATGATGTTGGTGAACTGCTTCTCCGTGCGCCTGTGAGAGGTTCTCTCCAGCACGGCAAAGTTCATCAGGGCGTCCCAGGGCTTACCAAAGCAGACCAAGTCTTAGCAAAGCTTACTACGGCTGAGCAGGGTTTAGCTGGGCTTATCAAGGCTTTCAAGTGCTTAGCAAAGCGTGCCAGGGAGCAGCGCTGCTTCAAAAAGCTCAGCAGGGCTTCGCAGTGCCTACCACGGCCTAGCTAGGCTGAGCATTCGGCACCTGGGCTCAGCAAGGCTTAGTAGGGCTCAGCATCGCTGACGAAGCCTGGCTGTGTTCAGCAAGGCTTACCAAGCTTAGCATGGCTTAGCAGAGCTTACCGGTGCTTAGTAACTCTTACCAGAGCTTAGCAGTGTTTAGCAGGGCGCACCAGGAATTGGCAGACCCTGCCAGGGTTTAGCAGTGTGTGCCAGTGCGTGGAAGTGCTTAGCAGGGCTCAATCGGGCTTAGCAATGTGCACCATTGCTAAGCTGGGCGTGTCAAAGCTTACCAGGTCTGAGCTGGGCCTGGCAGGGCTCAGAAAAGCTCAGCAAAGCTCACCAGGGCTTAAGGCTTCGCAAGGCTCAGCAGGGCTTCGCATATCTTGCCCAAGATGAGCAAGGCTCAGAAAGGCTCAGCAGGACTTAGCAAGGCTTGCCAAGCTTAGCTGGGCTTAGTTCACAGGGCTTCCCAAGCTTAGCAAGGCTTAGCTGGGCTCAGCCGGGCTGAGCAACATTTGCCAGAGCTTGAACTGGTGGACCAGGACTTAGCAGGGCGTGGCAGAGCTTGCCAAGGCTTAGCATGGCTCACCAAGGCTCCGGAAGGCTCGCCTAGTCTTAGCAGGGTTTCGCAGGGGTTTGCTTCGCCGTGAACACATCGAACAACACATACCCTGCACGAGCAACCAGAACAACACACAGGAAAGTGACGAAATCGAAGGTGGGGCGGGAGCATTCGGCCCCTCACCCAAATCATAAGTGCTGGGTGGTGACGGTGGTGATGATGACGATGCTGATGGCAGGGGGGCGTGGTGGTGATGGTACTGCTTGTGCTGATGATGATGGTGGTGGTTCGGATGATGATGGTACCGTTAGTGGTGGTGGTGGTGACGGTTGCGATGGTGGTGGTGGTGAGAATGGTGAAGGTGATGGTGGCTGTGGTGAGGATGGTTACCGTAATGGTGAGGGTGGCGATGTTGATGGTGGTGTTGCTGGCGATTGCGGTGGTGCTGGTGATGATGGTGATGATGAATCTGTAGATGTTGATGGCGACTCGGACGGCGACGACAACGATGATGATGCTGCTGCTCATGATTTATGGTGATGTTGGTGATGCTGGTGATGGTGAGGATGAATGGTGATCGTGGTGGTGGTGGTGGTGATGCTGACGGGGGAGGTGGATGAAAAGGAGGGGAATAAGGGTGCGGGGTGGTGATGTTGGACGGCGGAGATACAAGGGGGTCGCTGGCCCACGTTTGGCTTCTCGTCCACGGCCGCCTTGTCAGTGGTTGATGGTTTGCGCAGACAAATATCAAAGGTGGTGTAAGAGGGTGGTTATGGGGGTGGAAAGATGCACAGATGAGGAACAGGTGGGTATATATGGAATGGATATGCCATACCAATTGGAATGTGTAACCAAATTACAATGGCGCCAAGGCCTGGCGTACCCTCAGGCCTATCTCGAGCGACCAGGTTTGACCTGCGCAATGCTGCCGCTCTGCGGTGGGGTGACGACCTTCCCACAGACGGCCCAAACGTCCAGCCGTGACCATAGGATTCCCCCAGGACTGCTTGACGATGAAACTACCCATCTGTCGCCCGAGTACCTGGCACATCCCCGCTCCCCGCCCAGCGCCGCCCTCGGGGGCAAGGGGCCAGGTGGCGGCGGGACAGGGGGCTCCGAGGCCCCCTCGCCCCCCTCGCCAGGCATGGATTCGGGGGGGGGCTGGGCGGTTCAAGTCCCGCGGGGGGGCGGGGGGTACTTGAGCTTTCGAAGGAGTCGACGAGTCCTTCGCCCGAGACTCTTACGTGGGATGCGAAGTCTACGACGTCAGACGCCAGGTGAAACTCTTATATTATTACATGGGTGCGTTCGCCGTTTTAAGCTGAGTAATGTAGCGGCAAGCCGTGCGGGTACATCTGTTCCGTAATCCTCAAGGCTCAAGCAGGCTTTGGCCCATGCAGTTTCTCCGGTCCGCGGACCCGCCCACCGCCCCGCCGCCCGACCGCCGAGCGCCAGAGCGCTGGGCCGCCGGGGCGCCGACCGCCCGATCGGTCCCCGACCGCTCGACCGCCCGACCACCCGACTGCCAAGCGCTCGAGCGCCGCAGCGCTCGAGCGCCAAGCGCCCGATCGCCGAGCGCCCGATCGCCCGACCGAGCTGCCCGATCGCCCAGCTGTTCGACCGCCCGACCGCTCCGCCGCCCGATCGGTCGGCCACCCGAGCGCTCGACCGCCGAGCGCCCGACCGCGCGACTGCCCGACCGCCCGGCCGCCCGGGAGTCTGACCGCCGATTTGCCCGATCGCCCGACCCTCCGAGCGTCCGAGCGCGCGACCGCCCGAGCGCCGACCGCCCGACCGCTAAGCGCCCGAGCGCGGCACCGCCCGATCGCCGAGCACCCGATCGCACGACCGCCTGACGCCTGACAATCCAACCGCCCGACCGCTTGGACCGACCCGACCGACGCGACCGAGACGACTACCCGACCGCCCGACCGTCTGGCCGTCCCAGCGTTCGACCGCCGGACCGTCTGACTGCCGAGCGCTGGATCGTCTGAGTGCTAGACCGTCCGAGCAAGCCCCGGCAGGCTCGAGCAAGGCAGAAGCTCTCATTTGGCAGAGAACTATTTTGAAATGCGCAGATTTGGAGTCTCAGAGAAGACCATGATGACCAAATTACCATTGATGTGTCGACATCGCTCGGGAAAAACAACCTCGTGAAGCTTTAGACGCGCGAAATTGGATCCCAGAGTTTTCTTCATCTAGAAATTAGGGGAAACCCGAAACATTAAATTACCCATGGGTGATCACATTGTTTTGTTTTAATATTTCGATTTGCTTCAGTGCGGATGCGATGTGGTTTTTGCTCTTGTCGATGGTTCTGCAATTGCAGATTAAGGTTATCATGAGTCGATTCGATGCGTTGATATCGTATCGTCTCATGATACCTTATGTTTCTTTAATCAAGACATACCGTAACGGTATGTCTGGATTAAAGAAAATTCCAGGGCATGAGCAAGAAGACAAACGTTCAAGTTTAGAATGTTGTGCCTTGGTTTGTGGGTTCGGAGTTCCAGAAATGACCCATTTTCAAAATCATGGCAAGCTTTTGGTTGTTTCCTGCGCGGAGCGTTTGGGCCCGCTGGAAGTTTCAGCATCATTGGTCGTGTACTTTGTCGCGGATCGCCCGGGAACCGACGGCGGCTAACCGTAATTTGCAGATGTCGAAGTGGCAGGAAGGCCATTGGAAACAAATGTACTGGCGAACGAGACTGATCGACGAACGTGTCGGTGCAGATTGTCTTACGGAATATCTTGTCTTGAAATCAAGAACTTGTTTCTTTTCGAAAATGCGCCATGACAATTCAGATTTTACTGGAATGTCAAGCGCAATGCTCTGAGGCCCACAGAACCAGAAAAACCCGTGAGCGAGTCTGATCGACGCATGTCTTAGATGCAGATCGAGTTGCGGAATATTCTTTTCAGAGTTTCAGAGAACTCGCCCGACAATTCATCGAGACAGTTCAGATGTTATAGAATGTGAAGCGGAGTGCTATAAGTGCGAATACATCTAAAAGAGTCATTGAGAAAAATACCATCCCGAATCCAGAAACATTAATTTTTTTGAACACGATTCCCGATATATGCCTTGTGCCAATTGTTTTCTCTAAATACCTACGCGCTCAAGTGTGAAGAATCATTGTATGGACACGGCCGCGGAACAATATGTCAGAACATTATGCCTGGAATTTGTTGTATAATCTATCTGAGCAAACCCATGTTGAATTTCCGCTAGCTAATTGGTTGGGACAAACCCACGGCAACACTGACAAAACATATTTTGTAGTGCTATATTCCCGTATCCGTCACCCTTGTTTCCGTGAGCATTTGAAAACATAACGGATCAGTCTAATAATGTTGGTGAATATTTAAATATTGAGTTCCGCAAAATTAAGTCCCCATACACATGCAATTCGAAACATATCCATAATCTTTATGGACGGAAGATTGTATGGCTTTTTCTGTTCAGTTAAGCTCGGAGTCCGAAGCGCTTGGCATTCGACCTCGAGGGCATTTAAGTCAGAATGCCGGTAGAGTTCCTATACATGTTTAACAACATTTCATACATATATATATATAACACAATAACCACCAATTCTGTTCAATTCTATCAGAATGCGGTAAGTATTTGAATTTTGTCCTGTTTTTTTCCGTGATTATTCCAGGACGTAATATGAATAACCAGCCCGATCGACATGATGACACCACATTCGTCTATCAGTGGTTCTATGAGCATTTGAGCTTGGATAATTGCATGTTCGGTGCGTACATATGAATATAAATTTTGTTTTGGAATTCTTTGGTATTCCAAGCATAGTATTTGATTGTATGTGTTTTATTTGCGCATTCTGTTCTCTCCGCATGGCACGCTCGGATCAGGCATGGTGCGAAGAAGGATTATTCAATACATGTGTTCTGCTTGCCCCTTTGCTCCTTCCGTTTGGGGCATTTAGAGCAGGCGCGAATCAGAGCAGAATTTTTGATGAATTGTATCTTGTTTGCGCCTCTGCTCCCTCCGTGCGGGCCGTTCACGGCCAGCACGGTTCGAAACAGATTTTTTATGTAAAATGTCCCGATGTTCTTTCTTTCTGCTATGTTTTTCTGGGGCGTTCAGTGCGGCACGGTTCGGAACAGAATCTTTAATTCAATGTGCTTCGTTTGTGCCTTTGTTCGCTTTGTGTGGAACGTTCGGGCCAGGCAGTTTTGGAGGCAGAATTTTGTATTACATTTGTCCCGTTTGCATTTTTTCTCCTTCCGTGTGAGGCACTCAGGGCAGGCACGGTTCGGAACAGACTTGGTCATTAAATATATTCGTTCGCTATCTTTTTGCCTCCGTGCGGAGCATTGAGGGCGGGCACGTCCAGAGCAGAATTGTCAATTAAAGTTTCGTTTGCGTCTTTGGTCTCTCCGTGTGGGACGTCTGGGCCAGGCACAGTTGGAAGCTCAATTGTGTATCAAAGTTGTCCCGTTTGCATTTTGTCTCTTTCTGTGTTCAGAGCTGGCACGGTTCGCAGCAGCATTTCAATTGAACGTGTCCCGTTTGCGTTTTTGGTTTCGTTTCGTTCCGGTCAGGCATAGTTGGAAGCAGAATTGTGTATTGAATTTGTCCCGTTTTTCCCTACCTAGGCTCTGCCTAGAGGGTTCTTAATCTCTTAGCTTAAAGGGGCCGGGCAGTGCACCACGCCCCGGGCGGTTCCCCCAGTCCCCGCCCCGCGGTTCCCCCAGTCCCCTGGGAGCTTTAGCTATAGCTTTAGCTTAGCTTTAGCTTAGCTTTAGCTTAGCTTTAGCTTAGCTTTAGCTTAGCTTTAGCTTAGCTTTAGCTTAGCTTTAGCTTAGCTTTAGCTTAGCTTTAGCTTAGCCTTAGTTTAACTTTCGCTTAGCTTTAGCTTAGCTTTAGCTTAGCTGTAGCTTAGCTTCTGCTTAGCTCCAGCTTAGCTTTAGCTTAGCTTTAGCTTACCTTCAGCTTAGCTTCAGCTTAGCTTCAGCTTAGCTTCAGCTTAGCTTTAGCTTAGCTTTAGCTTAGCGCTAGCTTAGCTTTAGCTTAGTTTTAGCTTAGCTTTAGCTTAGCTTTAGCTTAGCTTTAGCTTAGCTTTAGCTTAGCTTCAGCTTAGCTGTAGCTTAGCTTTAGCGTAGCTTCAGCTTAGCTCCAGCTCAGCTTTAGCTTAGCTTTAGCTTAGCTTTAGCTTAGCTTTAGCTTAGCTTTAGCTTAGCTTTAGCTCAGCTTTAGCTTAGCTTCAGCTTAGCTTCAGCTTAGCTTTAGCTTAGCTTTAGCTTTAGCTCAGCTGTAGCTCAGCTTTAGCTTAGCTTTAGCTTAGCTTTAACTTAGCTTTAGCGTAGCTTCAACTTAGCTTCAGCTTAGCTTTAGCTTAGATTTAGCTTAGCTTTAGCTTAGCTTCAGCTTGTATTTAGCTTAGCTTAGCTTTAGCTTAAGCTTAGCTCAGCTGTAGCTCAGCTTTAGCTTAGCTTTAGCTTAACCTTAGCTCAGCTGTAGCTCAGCGTTAGCTTAGCTTCAGCTTAGCGTTAGCTTAGCTTTAGCTTAGCTTTAGTTTGGCTTTAGCGTAGCTTTAGCTTAGCTTTAGCTTAGCTTAGCTTTAGCTTTGCTTTAGCTTAGCTTCACTGTTACTACTAATGCTGCTTTCCTAGGGGCTCCAACTCCTAGGTAGGGTCGCACTGGGGTAATTATTTTTTCCTCCGTGTGGGGCACTGAGCGAGCACGGTTCAGAGCAGGATCTGTCGTTCAATATATTATGTTTCTATTTGTCTTGTTTGCGCCTTTGGTATCTCCGTGTGGGGCGTTTGGGCCAGAAACGGTTAGAGGCAGCATGTTGTATTCATTTTGTCCCGTTTGCACCTGCTCTCCAATTGCGTTTGGGCATCCAGGCACGGTTCGGAGCAGAATTGTGATTAGATGTGTTTGGTTTTGTTCCTTTCGCGTGGGACGCTCGGGCCAGGCACGGTGAAGCAGAATGTCTTAAGTTTGTTCTGCTTGCACCTTTCTTCTCTCCGTGTGGGGCATTCAGCGTAGACGCAGTCCTCTTGTGGCCCGCCCGCCCTCACGGTTCGAGCAAAACGTTAATCAAATTTGTCTTGTTCGACATTTTCTTCCATTTGTGTGTTGGCATTCAGGGCTGGCACGATTCAAAGCAAAATTCGATGTTGAATGTTTTTCGTTTGCGCATGTCTCTCTTCTTGTGGGCGCTCGGGCCAGGCACACTTCGAAACAGAATTTTGCACTGAATTTGTCCGTCTTGTATTTTGCTTCTCCGTATGGGACATTCAGGGCAGGCACGGGGTGGTTTACTTTTTCGTTGTGTTGAGGGTTCGGCCATGGGTGGGCAAGCGACGGCGACGTGGATCCTTCGGAAAGTGTCGGGAAATATTGTTTGTTATGTTTAGGGTGCGCGCTTGTGGGTTTAAGTTTTCGTTTAGTTTTGGGCGCGATTGCGGCCGTTTTCGGATAAGAGAGCGGAGGGAGTTTTTGAATTGGATTGCGGCATTCGTATTTCGTTGTCCGACGCATTTCAAAGCAGAAGTATTTGTTACAAGAATGTGTGCATGCATGCGCGCGGGGGGAGCACGTATACATACATTGTGTACACCGAATTGTTCCATGTTTATGACGTGTGCGCAGATTCCATCGCCGTTGTTTTTTATATTGTCGCTTTGGCTTTTGCATGCGGCCGCCGCCAGTTATTTTGAGCACTTACTTAGTGTCCGGGGCGTTGGCCGCCAGATTTTGGACCCCTTTGCATCATGCTTTATTTTTGTTCGCCGTCGCCGTGGAAATCCTTGTGAATACTTTTCCTAGACTGTTGACCTGGTGACCAAAACGTCTCATTGTGTATGTGAGAGTTTCCAGGCGTCCGGCGTCTGTTGTTTTTCCAGCCGTAGGCCTCTGGACTCTTCGACCCTATCCTGAAGCCGAAATTGGCCCCCGAGTGTGGAAAAACATGCAGCAACTGGGCGTCACGACCGTTTCGCGTCGTGACTCCAAGGAGGGCCTGGCTCCTTCCTCCCTCCGGGTTTAGCGCAGCCAGGCCGCGGCGGCGAGGGCGCCGCAGCAGGCTCGGCAACCAAAACAGCGCAACATATCCGGAATGCTCCGAGTTGGAGGGCGCCAGCTGTACACCCCCGCCGATCCCGGCCATGCCCGTGCAGGGCCCAGGATTTGTGTCTACGCCCTCCCGGCGTGGCGAGGAGGGTGCATGCACCAATCTTGGGCCCAAGATCGGCTTAGCCAACATTGGCGTAGGCGTACATGTGGCGCTCCCGTGTCGAGGGCCTCGATGCTTTCCGTGCCGAACCGCGCCGTGGGCGGACACGGCGAGTTATCGTTTGTTATATATATAGTGTCTGTTATGATGCATATATATATATATATATATGTATATATATATGTGTATATAACGGAAGCTGTGTATTTCACCGAAGGTTTTTTCGGCGTTCATCGTTTAGCGGCAATTCGCGTCGAACAGGGGGTAACTGGTGGACGGTTTGTGTGGGGTGTGTCGCGTTTTTTGCCGCTAATCGGTTGCCGCGGTCTGTCGCTATTTGCCACTAGTCCGCCGACACCATGACTATTTTCGTAAACAACGATCAGACGCAAGGCGTGCCCTGTAATGTGTTCGGAATGGTGAACGAAACATGTTTGTGCTCGGATGCTCGTAAACAGTTCATCAAGGGTTCGGAACACCTTGTGCGCGTTTTCCAGGGCCCCCGAGGGCCTTCTCTACGGCCGTTCGGTTGAGTCGAAGAAGAACGTACGGCACAAAACATACACTTTTAGCGCTCCGCGCGGATTTCTTGGATCTACGTTGGGCTCACCAGCGGCGCCTCTGGCGCCGCCCTTGGCGCGCTCCGCGCGCCAGGGAGTGGGATCCAGCTCAGGTCCGAGAAATCCGCGCGGACCGCCAAAAGTTTATGTCTGGGTCGCTCTGTATGCCTCTCTTGAGGGGAGAAAGCTGTTCAGAACGGACGCTCCGTATCCGGTTCGGGAACACATGCTCGCCAGCGATGTTCGGGTCGGGCGAAAGGGGGGGATAGCAAAGGGGGGGTTTGAGAATCAGCTCACGTAGCTGATTTTCCCGGCGCCTCCCGGCGCCGGAGGCGGCCATGTATCGAGGAATTGGGCCCCTCGGCGAGGCCGAAGCCAGCTGCATGCAGCAGAGTTCGTAACCCCCCCTTTCCCAATCCCCCCCTTTCGCCCGGCCCGAGGTGTTCTGGCCGGCCCTGGATCAGAAGGCGAGGGGAGGCCGCCGCGCGAGCCGCGCAGCGGGGCGCGGCCCTGGAGCTCTGAGGGCGTTCCGCGCGCCGTGCTTCCTTTAGGCCCTCGGGCGGGGCGGGCTGCTGCGGGCGCCGGGGCTGCGGCTGCGGGGCGGCACCCTCGCAGGACAGGCCGCCGCACGGAGCTCCAAAAAGGGGGCCTGCCCTCCCTGACCTGGCATCGCTCGGGCGACGACGCCGACGACGACAACGATCAAGCCGTCGTCGTCGTCGTCGTCGTCGTCGTCGTCGTCGTCGTCGTCGTCGTCGTCGTCGTCGTCGTGGACGTCGACGTCGACGTCGACGTCGACGTCGCCGCTGCCGCCGCCGTCGGCGCCGCCGTCGTCGGCGGCGTCGTCGTCGTTTCTCCTTGACTTCGGCCCTCGGAGGGCCGTTTCCGGGCCCGGTGGTCCTCAGACCTGGATCCGGACGTGCGCTTTTTTCTCGGCGAGGCCAGCGCCAGGAAGTCCGGGCCATCCAGGAACAGGCTCGGAGCATCTCGCGAAGCAGAGCGCGCGGCGCCCAGCAGTGCACGGGGAAGGGGCGTCCGAGCGATGGCTGAGGATGTGAGGAGCTCCCGGCGCCCCGCCGAGTCGACAGCGACGCCCGCGGCCCAGTTCTCTGGCGGCATTCTTTTTTTTCAGTCGCGGCGCTGCTCCGCGACGTCGCCCTCCGGGCCCGTTCTCGGGCTCGGGGGCTGTCAAACGAACGACAAACGACGAACGACGACACACGATCGAACTACGAACGACGACGACGACGGAAGACGAACGATTATACGAACGACGACGAATGATGATCGACGACGTTCGACGAACGACGGCGAACGACGAACTGTCAAACGACCGACGAACGATCTGGGGACGAGGAACTGCCTCTGGGGAAGGGGTCCGGAGCCCTGGGGCCGCAGGTCTCAAGCCATCATGTCGGAGGACTTCATGCGACGGCGACGGCGACGGCGACGGCGACGGCGACGGCCACCATTGCGACGACGGCGGCGGCGGCGGCGACGACGAGAGTAGGGGTGAGGAGGGGGGGATGTGGTGGACAGGAGAGAGAGGGGGGAGAGAGGGGAGATGAAGAGGTGGTCATATGGTTTGTATGTCTCGTAGGGCTGAGGAACTCATGTGGCTCATGGGCTCTCAGGGGTCGACAGGCTCGTAGAGCTCATGGCAAAGGTGTCTCGGGAGTTTCTTGGAGGGCACATGGGGCTCATAGGGCCCAAATGGGGCGTAGGGAGGGACACTGAGTATCGAGTGCTCGGGCGTTTCTATCTTGTTTCGGGACTTGGAGCCCTGGACAGAGATTCCGAGCCGAGCAGGTGTCTGGGACTTCTGTTGGGTGCTAGAGTCCTCACCTTTCCCACCTCGGGTGGCCTCTTTGCGTCTCTTCCTTACCCCTTCCGTGGTTGCGGCTGCCAATCTCTTTGTTTGCCCTCCAAGCAGCCGTGCGCACTGAGCCCTTCGCTGCGCTAATTGCATTCCTGCTTAGTATTTTACCGAGCGGTTCATACAGCTAGCTGTTTGTTGGGGTGGGATCGGACAAGTCTCCCACGGTACCATGCTGTGGGATGTCTTGCCACTGTGATGTGCTGATGCTCTCACCCGCCACGGGCTCTACACGGCTCTACACTTTTTCAAGTTGCACCTGCCCCTTTTTTTCAGCTTGTCACGGCAGGGCTCTCCTATTTGTTTCGTTTTGCATGTTTGTCGTTATTGCGAGTGTGCAGTCGCAACGGGTCTGTCATCAGATGTTAGCCAAACGTCGAAAAGCAGGGGGTGGGCAGGAGGAGGATTGTTGTTTTGGTCTTCGGGGAGGGGGTGTGGCTCCTGTGGATCCGTCCCGAAATCCTGGTCGGAATGCGTTCCAGACAGCTCCAGAGAATGAGGTTTCGGATACTTGTTGGACGATTATCAACAGTATCTTGAGATGACCTAACGTTTTTGGACGTTCTCTGGTTTCTAGGGGCTCTTGGAGGAGACTCATTTTCTGACTACTGCCGCTGCCCTGGCCCACGTCTCAGGATTTCCTGCCTGACCGATACCTCGCCCATCTCAATGATGACTCGTCCTTGCTACACTTCATTCGACATCTTTTTCTTCTGAAGGCCCTGGCTCTCCGTTTGCGTGCTCTCCTACGCTCCTCGGGTCTCTTCCATTTGCAGGTTGAGCGTTTGACATAGCTTTGCATATCCACTGTCCTCCGGGACCTTTGGCCAGATCTATTTTCCCATGTTGACCACATTCGCTTGAGCGTCGCGCAATTGGGTATTGCAAAAGCAAGGCGCGTGAGTTTAGTGTTTGACACGTCGGAGTTGTAGTTCTGTGATCGTCCGTCTCCTGTTACCCTTCTGCCCCGCCCTGGCCATATTTGCTCTGCGAGGTCTCGGCAGCTGGAGATGGGGGCGTGCCGTTCGTCACTCAGCTGCAGGCGCAGCTTCGGGCGCTATCTTGCGGCTGCACGGCACGGCCCGTTTCTCGCACGGCTGACTTGGGAATGGGGCCCAGGAGGACAGCTCGCTGCACTACTATCCAGTCTGCGCTGCCTTGCGAATCTGTCACCGCGCTCGGGCGGGCGCCCGGAGGAGGGGAATGGCCTGGGTGGGTTCGGGGGGCGCCCACGGGGGAACATGCCATCGAATGGCCCACCTGAATATTTGATGCGGGCGCAGTTTTCATCTTGGTAAGCCAAAGGAGCATGGACTTGGGCCAACAGTGCGACTCCATGTTCGGCTCGATGGGTCGGGGTGGCCATAGTCGTCCTGCAAGAAGCGGAACTGAGTAAGAATCAAGGGCCCAGGCCTGTGTACCAACAGACCTCCTGGCGTCACGAACAAAACCACACCGTCGCGAGCAGAAACAGAAACATGGGCAGAGCCCTCGTCCCAACTCTGGTCGGGGCGCATATGATGGGTGTTCAGCCCTGAATGGCTGGGGTCAGCTCATCCTTTCTGATCCCCTCGGGCTGACCCTGGTTTGGTAGCCAAATGGCGCTCAACACCCAGGGACCATATAGGTGGCCGGGCAGGATTCGAGACGTGGCCGTGATTGGCCCAGGTTAGCGCCGACTCGGTCAGCGCGTCCTCTATTTCGGCCGGCGCTGCTCGAGCTGGATCGGTGCGCGAGGGACTTGACCGGGAGGGCCTGGAATCGCAGAGAAGATGGTCGTCGCAATTTTCTATATGTGTCCAGGTCTGGAGGTCAATCGGGGCATGATGTTGCCGCTGCTTTGAGGCCCTCGGTGAGCTCTTGCTACAGTCAGGGGTCCCGGACCTAGAAATTCGAAAGCTGCCGATAGCCTGCGGAGACATTTGAAAATCGCTGAATCCTTCGGACTTCTTTTGCTTTGATGGTAAGCGCTGGGGGGCGCCACCCCTAGTGGGCCATGGAAACGGCAGATCCGTTGTTCTACCGTCCCCGAATTAATGGCTAGTGAGTGT
This sequence comes from Prorocentrum cordatum, assembly GCA_963575745.1. Classification (NCBI taxonomy): domain Eukaryota; class Dinophyceae; order Prorocentrales; family Prorocentraceae; genus Prorocentrum; species Prorocentrum cordatum. The sequence goes on along the minus strand of CAUYUJ010014387.1, from coordinate 335,645 downwards.
GAAATCGCTGACTAAACGGCTCAGCGACACGGACCAGAAAACGGCGTCAGAACCAGAACCGCTTCCGACACCGCAGCAAGCAAGTGAAAAGCGGAACCGAGAACAAGGCTCCGTTTTCGCAATATTGTATTGTATGCTATTTTTCCTTCTTAATCAGATTCCACCGCCCACGGCCACGTTGAGTATCCACAAGCCACGCCCCATGGAGGGATTATTTTATACTGAGCCCACGAGCAGTACTCTCGCCCCCCCCGTTCTTTTGGGTAAAGTCTATATTTTTGTTCTGGCGGACCCTTGTTTCCCACGAAGGCGCTGCCCTGCCGATAGCCCCAAATCGAGGCCCGTCGCGGACAGCCACCGCATGCCGAAGGGGCGCTCCAGCACACCGCGTGCTGCGCCGAACGAGGCGAGGTCGACACCCCTGGCGGGGGGGTCCCCCTCCGCGCTTCTCACCGAACGCAGCGTGCACTCGCCGAGCCGAACATGACAAATTCTGTTTTGGCAGGCGGTACCGTGAGATCCGTGCGTCGAAGAAGAGGAAGCACGAGAACAAGAAGAAGCAACGGCTGACACATAAAAACCTTTCGGGGCCCGGCGCGGAATTCTTGGATCGGCCTTGCGACCCCCTGGCGACCCTCCTGGCGCGCTCCTCGCGCCACGCAGAGGGCTCCAGCGCGGATCCAAGAAATCCCCGCGGACCTCCGACAGCTTATGCTAGTGCAGTTCTTGTTCCTCCAGGCCCGTGCCAGCACACAGAGGTACGTGCGAGGAGGCGCCCGCACCGTCCAAAGCGGCGTCGGCTCGACGATATCTTGAAGTTCATATCAAGACACGGGCGAGCATCGACTCACACTTTTCCAGTCGGCTGTGAGGCGCGAGACGGCATCCACTTGCTCATGAGATGTGCCACACGTGATGCGTGGAGCAGTATAGCACATTTTTTGGTCAGACGCTCAAAACCTTCGCGGGCGCTCTTGGGCCCCAACCTGCGGCACCTGCGCAGTGCGGGTCGCAGTCGGTCGCAGGCACCCTTGGGGAGTTTCTCGAGCCCAGGCTTCACCCGGCCGAAGGCGTCGGGCGTTGCGTAATGGGGGGGGGATAATTGGGGATGTGACGAAAAATGCACCTCTCGTAGGGCACCTCACGGGGCCCTAAAGGGCCCCCCTGGGGCCCCAAAAGGGCACGACATGTACACCTCTCTTCGCACCACACTTTCGCCTCGCCATGCAAAGCAACGCCCAGAGGCGATGACAGTCTTTTGACCGACGGCCTTCTGCGGGCGTGGGCGCCCACCCCCACTGCCAACGGGGCTTCTCGCCGCTCTCGCCCAGTGCCCGCGGGCGCGGATCCCGCCGCGGGGCGCAGGGCGCGGTGCAGGGCCCAGGGCCTGTGAGAGGCGCAGGCCTCTCAGAGGCCACGGCAGAGACGGGAGGGGCAGGCTCAGAGGGGAGGAGGAGGAGGAGGATGAGGATGAGGAGGAGGA
>CAUYUJ010014387.1:312405-334062 GCA_963575745.1 Prorocentrum cordatum | reverse complement strand
GGGAGGAGGGAGGAGGGAGGAGGGAGGAGGGAGGAGGGAGGAGGAGGAGGGAGGAGGAGGGAGGAGGAGGAGGAGGAGGAGGAGGAGGAGGAGGAGGAGGAGGAGGAGGAGGAGGAGGAGGGGGAGGGGAAGGGTGGGCTCAGAGGGGGGGGGCTGCATCGACCCCCACTTGCCCACTGATTGCCGATAGGGGGCTTGACAGCCCCAATTCTCCTCAGGAGCGTGCGGATTCGCCATTGGGGGCCCTCTGCCGATCTATCGGCGAGGTACCTCCGATTGCAGCTCGATGTTTCCCTCCCTGAGCTGGCCCCCACCCAATGGGGGCTGCGCACGAGCCCTGGAAGTGCCGCGAATGAGCCTGGCAAAGGCCTGCGGCGCAAGTATTGGGAGCGAAAAGGGCGCTGACAGAAAACCGTCAACTTCGGCTACCGCCAGGAAATTCTCTCCGAGCTTCCCTGTTGTTGCCTCTTGGCCTCAAAGGAGCCCGCGCCCGCGCCCAGGGAACGGCCTGACCCGTCTGACTACGGAGCGCAGTCAACCCGCCTAGTAAGGACGAGCAACTTTCCAAGGTTGCCCTTGCATCCTCCCCCTTCGGCCCATCCTTGGCCGCTCTCGCTGGCCGCGCCCATGGGGTATCGGGCAAGGAGTTCACGCTGCGGGAAGAACCCTGAGCTGGTCCCCCCTCCTACAGTCGGGCCGAGGTATAAGATCGAGGTCGGTTCGGGGAGGGTACCCTGATGCTCTTCGTGCTTGTTGGATGTTCTTGTGCATCCTGGGGAGGGCACCCCTAGATGTTCTGTGTGTTTGGGCCGGCGGAGGGTCTCATGCTCTTGAGGGATGTTTTTTTCTGGCCTAGGTCCGACTCTATCGCTGCTCCTCGGCCGCGCGGAGCCCCCTCGCCCGCGCGGTGGCGCGCGCGCGCGCCACCGCGCGCCACCGCGCGGCGGTGCCCCCCCCCCGCCCCCAGGCGGAGCCGGAGGCGGCCTGCGCCGCGGCGCACGAGGCGTGCGGGGGGGGGAGTCCGGGCACAGTCGAGGGCCACAAGCCTTGCCGAGTGGATTGCTGTTCCCCCTTCCTCCTCCCCCCTCCATCTCCTCCTCCCTCCCTCCCTTCCTGCCTCCATCCCTCCCTGCCTCCCTCCCGTCCTCCTCCTCCTTTCCTCCACCTCCTCCTCCTCCTCCTTCTCCTCCTCCTCCTCCTCCCTCCCTCCTCCCTTCTCCCTCCACCCTCCTCCCTCCTTCCTCCTCCCACCCCCATTCCTTCCTCCTTCCCTCCCTCCCCCCCCCGGGGAGGGCCCCTGGGGGAACCACCGCCGACTTCGACATGAACTCTGTGGTAGGGGTGGTGGTCGATGTGGCTGTCCTCGGGCGCCATATCGACCACAGCCACCACTGAGCTTGTTTCGACTTTCTGACGACTGTGTGTGTGTGTTTGTGTGTGTGTGTGTGTGTGTGTTCGGTGTGGTTGTGGCCGCTTGCTGTCACCTCAGGGAGGGCCCTCGCTTGTCTCGAGAAGGGGTCTGCACAACGCGGAGCAGAAGTGAAACAACTGATACCAACACCGCTGCACTTCCCTCGCCGCCGCGGCCAGACTCGCCCCGACATGCTGGTCCGAACGTACCCCTGGAGAGGTCCGGGGAGCAGCGGCGTCGGTATATTTTGTCCGTTTCCCAACCCCCCAGTTGGCCATGCCTCGACAGGGCCGTCCTGAACTTGATTCGGGCATGTCCCTCTACAGGAGGAATGTTCAATATATATATATATACACATATACATGCATGTCTATCTACATATATATATATATATATATATATATATGTATGTAGATGTCGGTGTGTATATATGTATATATAGACATATCAAATAGTCTGGGGGCGATGTTCAAACTAATTTGGACTGTTTGTGAACACTTGTGTTGATGATTCTTGTTTTTTCTTCCAGCATCCGCCTGTAGGAGGACATGCCCGACCTAGTCCTGGTCCCCCGCGGGGCTGTGTGCGGGCTCTCCTGGCCTCGGCCGGGGCGGGCGTGTGCACCGTGAGCCAGGGCCCGGGAGGGTGGCCTCGGCCAGGCGTTTCGTGGGTGGTGTGGGTGTGCACCCGCTTCCCCGTGCGAGGCCGCTGGTAAGGATGGGCAGCCTTCCCCGGCGGGTGCCCCCTGCTTGCTTGCCTCTTCTAGGGGGAGCGAAGAATGGCATAAACATAAGAGTTCTGAGGTCCGCGAGGATTTCTCGGATCCGCGCGGACCAGCCCCGCTCGGAAAGCTTCGGCACGGGAGTCCAAGGCCCTTGCATCCTTATCATCGCGCATCCTTGCTATCAGTTTCGACTGTACCTGGGAGTTGGGAGGGGGGGGGGGGCGGCGAGGCCTGGGGCTGCGCACAGGCAGCCTCTGGAGGTATGCAGCCCTGGCTGGCCTCGAGACAGGCCCCCAGGGTGGTCCCAGGGTGCTCTCAACATGTTTGGGCCGCCTGTGGCTGCGCCTGTGGGGGCGCCCTCTCGCCCCTTGGGCGTTGAAGCCGCGCTGGGCCACCCTGGCGGCCTCCTTGGAGGCCTGCCTGGCGCTATCTCGGGGGGCTGTCTGTGCGCAGCCCCAGGCCTTGCCCGAGGAGGTCTCTGAGGGGGAGGACTCTCAGGTGAAGATGCGTGCTGCCTGGGCAGGGGCGCAGGCCGGGTCACAGCATCTCTGCGGTGAGCGGGCCCGCCCCTGCGGACATGGAGAGCAGCCCTGTCTCTTGTTTCCCTACTTTTCTCTTGACGCCAGAAGTCGCTTTCGCGTTCGCCCGCGTCCTCGATCCGTTCCGTTCTGTAGTGGCTTGGGACGTGCCCGTTTGTGGACGGAAGCGTGCATTGGAACTGGGAACAGGCTTAGGGCAGCACATGCAGGCAGGCGTCACCCCTCTGGAGGGCGCCCCGACCACTTCTGACCCAGCTCCGCTCGTGAGGAGGAAGAGAAGTGGAAGGGGGGACTTGTGGCTCCTTCCCTCTGCCTCCCGCTCCCGACTGGGCCCTGCCGCCGTTCCACCCGGCCGCCCATCCCTCGGTGCCGTTTTGCGCGCGCCTCGAGGTCAAGAGATTGGCCGACGCGGTCGTTGCCGAGGCGGGCGGGCGCGCGCGAAGCGGCGCGCTCTGCTGGGGGCGGAGGGGGGGGAGTGAGCATCGTAGAATCGATCCCCACGAGGAGACTGGACAAAAATGGCTGGGCCAGCCCTTTCACTATCTCCACCCTTGGCCAGTTTTCTTTCAATTTTTCCAGCCCGGGCGACCTCATCCCAACTTCTTCGTGCTCGTTGCAGCCCTTGCTGTTTTTTCCGACCTTGGCCACTTCCACTTTGACGGAATTTCCAACTTCCACTTTTTCCAGCTTCCTTGTTTCGCCATCTCTATCCCGAGACCCTCCATTTCACCACACTGGTTGGGGATAAACATATCTATGCTTACATACATTTGTGTATATATATATATATAGATATATATATACATGTATACAAGATTTGGTTGGTTCGCTTCGCTTCGCCACAGCATCTTGTCCCTCATCGTCGTCCTTGGCGCAGGAGTGAGGATCTGTTATCTCGCTGTGCTATGTGGAAGACGGATTGTGGTGTGCTCGTGATCTTCAGGTTTTCGGTGTGTAGGTATGATGTGTGTTTGCGAGCTTGGCAGCCTTGGGAAGTTAGAGATGTTGTGGTTGCAGGGCGGATCACGGAGGGCAGTTGTGTTGGTGGTCGTGCTCGTGCCCGTGCTGTTGGAGACCGTGCCCGTGGGTGTGCTGGTGGCCGTGCTCCTGGTCATGGTGGCGGTCGTGCTGGTGATGGTGCTGGTCGTGCTGGTGGTCGCGCTGGTGGTTATGCTTGTGTGTGTGCTGGTGGTCGTGCGGGCGGTTGTACTGGTGTTGATGCTGGTGGTGGTGCTGGCGGTCGGGCTGGTGGTCGTGCTACGGTCTGGTTGGTTTTCGTTGTGGTTGTCGTGCTCGATGTCGTGCTGGTGGCTGTGTTGGTGGTCGTGCTGGAGGTGGCGCTCGCGGTCGTGCTGGTGGTCGCGCTGGTGGTCGTGCTCGTGGCCGTGCCGGAACAGGGGCCCTGGTCCTGCTGTTGGGGCGTACGGGCGGCTCGCGCCGCGGGACCCAGGTGGGCATGTCGTGCGCGTGGGTTCTCGTGAGGAATGATCATATCCAGGGCGCGGAATCACCCAACGGGCAGAACTAACTTTTGGTTCGCGTCGACGGCTGTTTTTTTCTTCCGGGGTCCCTGGCGCGGGGAGGCTGGCGCCTTTCGGGCATGCCGGCGCCGAGGGTCCGTCGGGAGTGTGGTTTTCACAAGGAATGAGCATATGTGTGGGCGCAGAGCCGCCCAACGGGCCGAGCCATTTTTGGGTTCATGTCGACGGCTGTCTTTTTTTCGGGGCCCGGCATGGGAGGCGTCTGGCGCCTTTCGGGCAGGCCAGCGCCGAGGTCCCGTCGCGGGTGTGAGCTTTCGTAGGGAGTGAGCATATCTAGGGGCGCAGAGCCGACCAACGTGTTTGGGTCACGTGGGGTGCGTTCATTTGGGGGACAGGTGGGTTCCCACGGCTTGCGTGGACTGGTGGGTGAAGCGATTGCGGTGCGGCGTCGGAGGCTGGGGTGCGGCGCGGGCTGGAAGGGTACCGCGGCTTGCGTTGGGAGGTCGATAGGAGCTAGGATGAACGGGGCGCAGTTGTTCTGGGAGCGGGTGGGTTCCCAGAGTTTGCGTGGACTGATGGGCGGGATGATTGGGATGAGCGCTGGCGGGCCAGGGTGCGTCGCAGGCAAACGAGGTATGCGGGATGCGTGAGGGGCGCGACGGGAGCAGGGGCGGGCGGGGCGCATTTGTTCGGGGAGACGGTGGGTTCCCGCAGCTTGACTGGATCGGAAGGGGGTGGACAGCGGCAGCGGTTCAGGGAGGTGGGAAGGTTTGGGAAAAGTTGGGGGGGAGGGGGTGGAACGAATGGACGAGGAGACTCCGAAATCGAAAAGGAAGTAGAAGGTTGGGGGGGTCATTATAGGATTGTCGGGAGGGGGTGGTGTTAGGCAGAGGAGGGGGAGGAGTCGAGTTGGAGTCCCGGTCCTTTTGGGAAAGTGGAGGAGCATCTGTCGGAGATAGAAGACGTTCTTCTGCTGGGGATACTTCATCTCCAGCCGGCACGCGGGCGGTTGTCCTCGCATGCGGACGTGCGCGTAGTTTTGGCGACCCGGCGACGCCGTATCCACGGTGGGGTGAATAGGTATATTTTCAGGTGTACGGCGCCATCGTTTGGACAGGGTGGGCCACTCGCTGTGGGGCAGTTCGACGAGATGGTGTCCGAACGCGTCGGGGAAGAAACCGTGGAACGCCACTGGGCAGGTTGTGCTGACACTGAAGCGTTCGAAGTTTTTGTTGTACTTGCATCCGAGGAAGGATCCCGGTAAGGGCGGTAGAGGTAGCGCTCCAATTGGGACGTCGCGTGGTCCAAAGCATCGGCTTCGAAGCCTCAAAGCATCGGCTTCGAAGCCTTCTGCGAAGTCCAGCCAGTCCCCGCCAGGAAGGTGCACCGGCAGACAAAGTGCCGCGGGTACTCGCTCGTACGCGGTCTAGCCGAAGATCCGCCACGCACACTCTGCGGCGACCAAGTGCCGCCCGCGTAGCCAACCGGCAATTCCGGCGGTCGGCTGGTCGTCCGAGCCGATGGCGTGCATGGCGTGGTCGGGGCCTTTGAACAGGTACTTGAACAGGTATTCGAAGAGGTTGACAGAGCCAGCGAGCTGAACGTTCGCGTGGCCGTCCCACTTCAAGAGAATGCGGGGGGAGTATTCGACGACGAGTCGATTGCAGCAGACGTTTCGACGTCCGTATGCAAACCTGCGGGATTGGCAATTGGGACAAGCGTCAGAGCGCGGACGTCGACGATGGCGTGGATGCCCCCAGGCGTCGATTTCGGTGGTGTCAGCGAACGGCCATGGGCAGTCTTTGGTGCACTCTTGGGCGGGGTCGTCTGGGTGGCAGGAACGATTGCGCCGATGAATCATTTGAAAGGGAACGCGGTCGCGGAGCTGTCCAGGTGGAGGCGGGACTTCGCAAGATATGAGAGCATCGATCTCCTCGGGCGCGCAGGGCGGGTTCTCCGCCGAGAGCGCAATGTGGGCATGAGGCAGGCCGCGCAGCAATTGGTTTTGAGGAAGGGAACCATCTCCAGGAGTCGCGAGGGGAACGCGCGAGCCACGAAGTTTGGTCTGTCAGCAGCGGTCTGTCCAGGCAGGAGGGCGGATTGAGTTTCTGGCCAGTATTGTGATGCAATTTCAAGTGGTAAAGAAGATGGGCGGTCCTTTCCGACGCGCCAGTTCCACGCAGTCGACCCGAAGACGTTGGAGGTGGCGGTGGGAGACCGGCGCGCTGGAGGGCAACGACACGTGGGCCGCAGTAGTAGCTGAGCTCGCGGACTCAGCAGCCATCTCGCAGAGCTGGCGTCGGTTGCCACGCATTTCGGGCTGGCCACGCCGGAGAATATTCAATCTTTCGTCCTCCATGCGGCAACGCATGTCGACGAGTCACTCGCTGAGCAGTCGTCCGTAAGCGGTGCCACCGCATCTGACTGACGCGCGCACCGTTGACCGTCGTCGGGGTTCCGCCTGCGGCCGCCCGATTGGAACCGCATCGGGTAGGACAGCGGCTCGTGGAAGGGGTGCAGTGGATGGAGGTGCTTGGGGGCGGTGGGTGAGTGAAGTCGGAAGGTGACCGTGCGAGGTTGAGCGCGGCTGTCAGGGCGCGCGTCGACGACGGCGGCGAGCTCGTTGATACCTTCGTCCCATTTCAAGTGCACCGCTGTGTCGGGGCCAGGGCGACGTAGAGCGCCGAGGCGCTTGACTTCAATCATGAAGGGGTTGATGGGCAATAGGAGGCGTTCGAGGCGACGGAGCAGCGGCGTGTCCAACTGCGGCGCGCTAGCCTGTCAACCGCGTTCTTGAGTGTCGACGACGAGATATTTCACAGCGGTGGAGTCGGCTGCTGTCAGTAGTCGCCTGTGCGTCGCGCCGTGGATCCGTGGGTGGGAAGGGCGCGCGTAGTTGCCGAATCGTAATTCCTTTGTACTTCCAGTGCTCTGGATCTTGTGATCAGCCAGTGCGAGCATGTTGTTGCAGCGGCGACTGGCGGCCGTGAGTCCTGTAAGACGAGGCGAATTCGCGGCGGGGTCGCGCGCCAGCTGGCCCTTGGCGCCCCGAGCCGGCCAAGTGGGGCGAAACATCTCCAAGAGGGAGGGCGCAGGGGCCGAGAAGAGCTGATCGAATGCGACCGCCCACTTGCCGTTGCCACAGCAGAACGTAGCCGTTTCGGCAGGGGTAACGGACGCTGAGCAATGCGGGCAAGTTCGGTTCATTTCTCCGACGGAGAACGACACGTCTTGAAGGGGTGGTCGGCCCACAGCGCTGCATTCGCGGCAGATGCTGTCATGCGACCTGTCGGTGTCGACGGCGGAGGTCTCCTTTGGCAAGGAAGGCCCGCAACGAATGCAATGCACTTCTGGTCGGCGTCGGGAGAGGCCGGAAGCCTTCGGGGCACCGGCGGTGCAAGCAAGGCATGCGCGGGAAGCTCGGGTGCGCTGACGGATGCTGAAGTCCAGCCGTGGAGCGTCCTGATCGCAGCGAGTGCAATGCAGTGTATCTGCGCTGGGGCGGCCGCGGGGGGCTGGCCGTGTGCGCGCGGCGGACATCGGAGAAAGTCTTGAACCGAAGCGTACGCAAGAGTCCAAGGAAAGGATCTCGCGTGGGAAACTGATCAAATACAATGGCCTGATCTGTTGTGCGTGTCTATGTTACGCGATGCTATGTGGTGATATGCGGTACATTCTTGTGCCATGCCGTACTGCGTCATGCTAGGCTACGCCACGGTCAGACTGAGCGGGCCCGAGCGGTCTTGTGCTCTCCTTGCGCGCGCGTGGCTGGATTGGGGGAACAGGGGGAGGAGGAGGAGGAGGAAGAGGATGATGATGATGATGATGTTGATGATGATGATGATGATGATGATGATGATGATGATGATGATGATGATGATGATAATGATGATGATGATGAGGAGGAGGAGGAGGAGGAGGAGGATAATGAAACCTCCAGTAAAATTTCTACCGTTATGTATCCCGGAGACGGTGGAAGAAAACGAGGTTAGGGCGATGGAGGATGAGGCGGGCGAGGAACACGAGGGAGAAGGAGGGTGAGGATGGGAAGGGAGAGGCAGAGAGGGGGGAACGAAGGAGGAGGAAGAGGAGGTGGAGGAGAACGAGAACAGGGCTGTCGGACGTCCGAGAATGAGGCGTCGAGGTTGATCTTCGAACCCTTTTGGGCTCTAGTCGGGATCTCTCGAAGGCTTCGTGGCCATCTTGGGGGGAGCTTAAGAACTTGGGGCGATGGGGGGGGGGCCTTTGAGGCGAATGAGAAGATAATGAGAGCGACGTCCGTAGCCCTGATTGGAGCTCCTCTGGGTTTTTTTCTGTCATCGGGGGGCCCTCTTGGGCTGTCCTGGGGCCCTCGTGGGCCGTCGTGGGAGCTTGGACCGTCTTGGGGCCGCTTTGGGGCACTCTTCGGCTGTCCTGAGGCCTCCCGTGGCCGTCTCTCAGGCTTCCCGTGGCGCCCTTGTGGCTCTTTTGGGGGTCTCTTGGGGTTGTCTTGGGCTCTCTTCGGTTCTCTTCAGGCTCTATTGGGCCATCTTGGGGCCCCATTGGGCCGCCTAGAGGCCCTCCGGGGAGTCTCTTGTCCGTCGTTGGACAATCTCGGAAACTCGCAAACCAGTTTTGTGCCGTTTTTGGCCAGCAGCGACGGGACACACAAAATCCTCCAAACACCTACAGCAATAAAAACAGTGCTTGTTGGCTCTTCAGGCCCTCTTGGATGCTCTCGTGGGGACCTTCTCGGCCGTCTTGAGGTCATTTGGGGCTTTCTTGGAGTGGTCTGGGGCCGTCGTGGGGCCTTCTCGGGCTTTTTGTGGGGACGTTTTGGGAGTGCCTGAAATGCCTTCTGCTGTCTTTGGCGCCCGATGTAGGCTTCGTGGGGCTCTCTTTGGGATATTTTGACCGTGTCTTCAGGCCGTCATCGGAGCGGCCCTGGGAACACTGGAACCACTGGGGCCCTCGGTGGAGATCCCTGCGGGGCCACGAGGAGACAGAGACAGGGAAACAGAGACAGGGATGGGAGGAAACAGAGACAGGGATGGGAAGAGGGAGACAGAGACAGGGATGGAGGAGGGCGTTGCGGGAGGAGGAGGAGGCGGGAGGGAAGGACGCGGGGCGGTGTTTTTCAAAACGAAGACCCAACACCACGACATGTGTGATGGGTGTACCCAAACGGGTGAGGTGGTGCCATGCGTGCGCAGCCACTGCAGCCTTCGGTGGAACTCCTTATGGGTCCACGAAGCGTGTGAGAGGTGTGCCGGAATTGCCGAGTGGTGCGGAAACGGAGACAGGGATGGGAGGAGGGAGTTGCGGGAGGAGGAGGAGGAGGCGGGAGGGAAGGGCGCGGGGCGGTGTTTTTCAAAACGAAGACCCAACACCACAGGATGGTTGGGGATATATAGGGGGCAATCTAACGGCGGCGACGGGGCGGCGACGGCGGCAGCATAGCCGCCAGAGCGGCAGACAGGCCCAGACGACGGGCGGCGACGAGGCGGGCGACGTGGCGGCGACGGCGGCGACATAGCCACCAGAGCTGCAGAAAGGCCCAGGCGACGGGCGGCGACGGAGCGGCGACGAGGCGTCGACGGGGCGGCGACGGCGGCCACGTAGCCGCCAAAGCGGCAGACAGATACTCCTGAAAACAGATGGCTATCTTGCGGACTCGGTCAGGGAAGAGAGGAGAGTGGCATTCAGCATGTGTACCTGTAGATGCACGTCGTGCCAGTCCCTGGCGCTCTCGACCCCATCCCGGAGACCAGGGTTTCGCCGCGCGCCGTCTCGTGATGGGCCCACGGCCTAAGAACGGCTCCTGGACACCGAGATGGCGATATGCATAACGCCCGTCGTGACTTTCTTTGGCGACTCCCAGAGGTCCAGCTCTAGTCGCTCCCTCGCTCCCTCCCGCCTGGCGCCTGCTACCCCTGGACAGGGTGCCTCCTCACGGGCGCCCTCGACTCGACTTGCGTGGTCAGGAGGAATGGGAGGGAGGGAGGGGAGAGGAGAAGGAGACTGGGGACGCTCGCCAGATGCTCTGATACGCATATATTTGTTTTACATACCGAAGGGCATGATTGAACACTGCATTCAGAAAGCGGGTAGGTGCAGAAGGGATTGATACCTTCTTCCAGTTCACGCTCTCACTAAGCACCTTGCCAATCAAACGGCTACGGGACAGACAGCCACGATGATGGCAGCTACAGCGACTAGGCAAATGGAGACTTTGCCGCAGCACCCGCAGCAGCTAATGACAACAGCGGCTGTAGCTGTGATGAAGCATCGGCAGGCGCTGGACACACTGAAGTGGAGGGAACAGGAAAATACGAGGGCTGGAGTGTCGAGTTCAGCGACTGTGTGCAAGGGATGGGTGGCTGCCACTGGTGGCAGATTAAATCCCTCCCCGGAAAATATGTTGATGGCTAAGGCTGCTAGTGTGATATGTACCACACTCAGCGCCATGCGCGCATTGAGCCATCCTCGAGCAGCGGTGTAAGCTTCTATGATCATTGTACACAGGTCTGTGAGCACAGCAAACGGTATCCGCACTACTACGCACATTTTCCATATTACTTGTAAGGTCCACCATAACATTCTATGATCCCGTGCACCCGAAAAACTGGCAGATCTTGTCCTGCTGCCGCTCTCTCCCGCTGCTCCTTCCCGTGCTGTTTCTCCATTATCCTCCCTTCTCCTCCCTCCTCCTCCTCGTCCCTCTTCCGCCCTCCTCCTCCTCCTCCTCCTCCTCCTCCTCCGTGTTTCCCCCTTTTTGCATTTGTGCCCTTGGTGTTGGCCGTTGGCCACGTTGGCCGTTGGTTGAGCGCCACGGTTTTGTTTTGCCCCCGGCAGCTCGGCAACCTCGTCGCCCGCGCCCCCCTACCCCACCCTCTGGGGGTTCTCGGCCCGCTGCCTGGCGCTGCCCGCGCCCCGCAGGTGGCGAAAATCGGCGCGGGCGCCAGGCGGCCAGAGGCGGCGCTCGGGGGCGTTGGGAGGGTGGGGGGAGGGGGGGTGAGGAACTGGGGAGCAGGGGGAGTTGCCCCGCATTTGTTCTGGCGATCAAAGGAGGGGGGGGGAGGAAGAGGTCCGAGGTTTTGGGTTCGAGAAGGTCTCTTGCAGTTGTCGGTCCCAAAAGGGCCGTTGTCGGTCCCTGGGGCCGTCGAACACGGTGCTGGGGTGAGCAAGTGCACCAGGTGGGCCCCTTATGGGATCCAGGGGCCGACTTTGAGTGGATTTGCCTTCATCATCCCCCTCTTGCCCGATCTTCTTGGGGCTTAACCAGCTCAGACCTCTGGCCGCCTCCAAAGGGAGGGAGGGAGGAATGGGAGGGGGATGGGGGAGGGGGGTGGGGAGGAGGACCAGTGCACACACAAGACGCATCAGCAATGTTGTACCGAACCCTCTCTCCAAGTTCCCTCTCCACAGGCACCAACAAGAAATTAGTTCTTCGTTGCTGGAAGTGCTCCATCGAAAGGCAGCCGTCTAAGAGTCCCGAGTCGTGCGAACATGCAATTCTTGGGAGTCTAACGCCGCGAATCAACGTGATTGTTGCGTCCTGACAAACCGACATTGTGAGAGAAATCGTGCGATAACGCTTTTCCTGGGACTTCAGCACCGCTCATCAACGTGACTCTTGCGTCCTGACAACCCTAATTCGTGCCATACCATTGTTCCTGGGACCTCATCTCAATGAATGCACAAGTTGTGCGCACGTTTGACGAATGTCCGCGGTGCTAAGGCGAGAGCCACCTTTTGAGAACGACCCGCCCTTCATCCTTGAAACTCTTGTAGAATTCAAGCTTCAGCGTTAGAATGAACGAGCGCGAACTTTAAAACGATGTGCGCGGTGCTGAGGCGAGAGCCACATTTGCAAAACGGCCCGCCCTCCATCCGTGAAGCTGTTGTAGGTTCTCAGTTTTAGGATCTTAAATGGCGAGGAGGCCTCAGGCGAAACGCCCAGCCCCTACTGGCATGTCCGGTGTTGCGACATGGAGGAGTTGTTTATATGGAAAAGGGATGGATGGAGGAGGAGGAGGAGGAGGAGGAGGAGGAGGAGGAGGAGGAGGAGGAGGAGGAGGAGGAGGAAAGCTCGGGAAAGCTCGAGCAAGAGGGGGTCGGAGCAGTGCTACGTCCCCCACGTGCAGATTACGGATAATCTGTAAAGGGGTTAGGATCTTCGTCGACGGGGGGGGCTTTGAGCGAGCTGCCGACTCCCGTCAGTCCGCCTCCCGAAATCCTTGGCCGAGCTGCCGACCACTGGCAAGGGAACAGATCCGCCACCCCCCACTGGGGGTATGGGCCACTGCATCCCCGCTTTCGGGGTGAGGCCACGACGGAGACGATTGATCATAGTTTGGCCAGAGGGGGTGCGCTCCTGGGGGCACTCGTGGGCCAATTTACAGAGCCGCCCCCCCCGCCAGCAACAATGGGGGCATACCTGGTACACCTCCAGCACCAGGCCAGTCCATTCTGCATGGCTATAGAATGAGAGGGGTGCACACTGCGGGCACCGACCTTCAACTCTCTGATACAGGTGGGGGGACATAGACGTGGTGGCCTTGCTCGCTCAAGCCCCTCTTGCATACGTCCCCGCGACACGCACGACTCTGGAGCCAGTCGGCCAACGAGAGGCGCCCTGGTGTTTGTCGGCATTTGCTGCAGGCCCACCTACCAGTGCTCAGGCGGAACAGGACATGCCCCGAACGGGCCTCGAGCTCCCCGATCCGCCCCAGGCCCGAAGCGGAGCCGACCGAACCGTCCGCCCCGCCGAGCCGATCCGAGCGAGCCCCGCGCTCAACCTCCGCACAGATCGGGGCCAAGACCGCACCGATGCGCTGGTGCACGAGGGTCGCTCGAGCGTCGGCCACCTGTAGGGCCTTGACGTGGGTCCGAATTGGGGTGGCGGCAGGCTCCGCCCCTCGCTGGGCCAGAGCGTCCGCGAGCTCGTTTCCACTGGAGCAACGCGGGTCCTGGCCAGAGCGCACGTGGGAATCAACATCCAGGTGCGAGAAGATTTTGATTTGAAAAGGCGGACATTCTGGCCCCCCACCGCCGCTCGAGGGCCGACCGAATTCGGGCCCACCAATTGGCGTGGCTTCCCTTGGGATGCTGGGCATTCCCTTGGACCCAGCCGTTAAAGACCAGCTGGCAATCGGTGAAAATGTCCAGGGGCCCAGTGGAAAGCTGCAGCGCCCTCCAGAGGGCAGCCAGCTCAGCGACGGGGACCGTCAGGTCCCCGTCGACGGTCCCGTAAAAACCAGAGAGCTCGCCGTCGTCCGCTTCCAGCTCCGCCCACTCCCCCACAAAGTAGACACCCCAGCCCACACGATAAACGCGGGCATCGCTGGAAGTGGCCGACCCGTCCAGGAACGCCAAACGTGCACGGACGGGGTATTCGCCTGCTCCTACGTTGAATGATCCTACATTCGTGAGGGCGGGAGAGGAGGAGGGGAGGACGTCGCTCGAGGAAGAGTCGAGGATCGGGGGGGAGGTGCCGACTGCCCAGACGCCCAACCCCTCTGCTGAGTTCCAGGCGGGCGGCGGCGGCACGGCTACCCATTCGGGGGGGCAATCCCCCTGGTCCAGGAAGCAACGTGACGATTTTCCAACAGGTCTTTTATTGCATGCTGACGGAGGCCCTCAGTGCGCTCGATCCAAGGGCCCCCCATC
Organism: Prorocentrum cordatum; assembly: GCA_963575745.1. Taxonomy (NCBI): domain Eukaryota; class Dinophyceae; order Prorocentrales; family Prorocentraceae; genus Prorocentrum; species Prorocentrum cordatum. The sequence continues at coordinate 320,256 of CAUYUJ010014387.1, read as the reverse complement.
TCGCAGGTGGCCGAGCAGAAGTACAGCCTGTGCTCGATGGTGTCCTTGCCCTCGCCACAGCCCTCACAGTCGTCGGAGCACTGGTAGCCTGCCGCTAGCGCCCTTGCTCCCGTCCAGATGCCAGCCAGCGCTCCCGCCTCCAGTGCGCCTGCCTCTTTGTGGCGCTCCTGGCGGCGCATCCTCCTCAGGTTGACTCTCAGCGTGTGGAGGTCGCCGCCGTCGCCGAGGCCCGCTCCGAGGGGGTGGTCCCCAGCCTGGCGCCGCAGCTGGCGCGTCACAGTGCCCTCGATCGCCTTCCCTAGGTCCTGCGCGCTGCCGTCGTCGTTGCCGAGGTGCCGCCGCTCGGGGCCCTCGTCGTCGATCCAGACGTCGGGCGCCCGCGGCATCCAGCCGATGTCACGCAGGGCCAGGATGATCGCGCCCATGGGCCCCGTGACGCACTTCCACCGGGCACGAGGTCGCAAGTACAGGAGTCTCTTGAGCACCGCTCGCCATCCAAGTCGAACGCGGTCTCGCAGCTCCGAGTGGCGCGCCCAGAAGTGGAACCATTCCTTCACCTGCTGCGCCAAGGCCGCCATCTTGGGCTCGTCGTCCTGGTAGTGCAGCAGGAGGGTGGTGGAGGTGCAGCGCCCGCCCACAGCGTGACCTGTGAGGTCCGCTGCCCGGGCCCGTCGCCGTGTTGTCGTCGAAGGAGGCACTCCAATGATCGGGTCGGCGAACTGGTATTTCGCCCTGATATTGGTGTTGTGCAGCATGACGCCCTTGGTCCTCTTGTTGCCGCGCCCCAACCTGCGGAATAAACTTGCTCGCGTAGCCCTCGCCCTCGCTGCCGACATCCGCGTCCTGGCCGTCTTGTTGCTGCGCCGTGGAAGCCCTCTGCACACGGATGCCAGTCTCCTGATACACGTAGGTCAACACCGCCTTCTCGTCCTTGGGCCTCGTCATCATCAAGATGGACTTGGGCGAGACACACAGGCCGAGGTCGAGGCAGCCCTGCACTAGGGTGACCGCGACGTCCTTGGTATGGTCGAGGACCTTGTCAGCCGTGCCCTCGATACGGCAGTGCACGTCGTCCACATACTGCCGCACCCTTGCCACAGGTGCTCTCGCATGGGCTGCTTCCAACAGGTGGTACAGGAAGGCTCTTGCCCAGTGGTTGGCCTTCCCGCAGCCAGGGAGGATCGAGCAGTTGGGGGCGACGGTCGAGCTGAAGGCCCCGTGTGACTTGACCGCTCGCGGCGCCAAGTACGTGAGGCAGCACAGGTACAGCTCGACGGGCGGCACCTCGAGGGAGATGCCCTTGTGGATCATCAAGGCCAGGTCGATGTAGTCGTAGAACTTCTCCACGTCCATCAAGAAGTTGCTCTGCTCGGCCACGCCGACGTGCGCTCTAGTCCCGTCGAGCACCATTGTGAGCAAAGCAGCCTGCAGCGCGGAACTCCCTCGCAGCGCAGCGTCCCAATGTCCAGCTCGCTTGTCACACCACTGCGTCAAGGCGGCCTTGGTCATGCGGCCCCAGATGCGCACGGGCAAGGGGAGGAGGCCGATGTCCCTCTCGTTGCCGACCACCTGCTTGGCGCCCTTCGGCAGGAGGGCATACCAGTTGTGGAGGAGCTGGTGCGGCCAGGCCAAGGCGCGCTCCACCATGTTGAGCAGGGTGGCGAAGGCCTCCTGCCCCTGGTCGGAGACCGCGAGGAGGTGGCCTGGCGTCCACTGATCAGCGTCCTTGCCCGCGGCCCTGGGGAAGGTCCTGGTGGCGTTCACCATGTCGTCTCTCGTGCGGTAGCGCCGCTCTGGCAGCGCCTCGCGAGCCAGGGTCCGCAGCTCGCTCAGCGCTTCGCGCAAGGCAGGCTCGCGGTCGGGCTTGCTGATCCAACGGTCCCGCCAGCGGCGTGCCCTGGCCTCTGTGGAGGCCTGCACGGTGTCGCAGACCTCGCCAGTGTCGGGGTCGATGCAGGTCTCGTCTAGGGCCTGCACTTCGTCCTTCTTGAGATAGCGGTGGGCGCCTCGCATGGAGCCCTGGGTACTTGCCTTGGCCCAGGCTTGCACCTCACTGCGGGTCTGTTGCCGCGCCAGGCTGGCATGCCTAGCCGCTCTCGCCTGTACCTTCAGTGCAAAAGCTTGCCACTCGGGGAAGTTCCTGGAGTAGCGGATGCGCTCGCCGTGGCCGAGGACCTTGTCGTCCAGGTGTATCCGCCACTTCCCCTTAGTAGCCTGCAGCTGGTCGTCAGGCACGGGCCCCTGGGCGGTGAGGAGGTACCTGATGTCGCTGATGATGTCGGAGACGATGTCCTGCACCCTGCGCTGGTAGTCGGTGTGGCGGTGGCGCCCAAGCGCGATGAGCTGCTCCTGCACCCTGGCGTGGAGGCTGGCCCACTTGCCACCAATGTCCTGCGCGCAGGCGTGGCCGAACTGCGAGTCGGCCGTCTGCTCCTGTGCCTTGCGCCATTGGTACTTGACAGGTTGACCACGTCGGGCTCTGTCACGAGGCACAGTGCCGCAGAGCTCGGCCAGCTGCGCCTCCGCCGCCTCGGCCCAGTATCCGTGCTGCACCGCCAACGCCTGCGCCATGTACGGGTCCATCTGGTACGCGATGCTGGCCTGCACATCCTCGCCCGCTGGGATGTGAGTGCCCACGCGCTCCTGAGCCTCGGTGGCGTACTCCGCCCAGGGCGAGCAGACGTGGTCGCTGCACTGCTGGGGCCGCCACTGGGTGTAGGTGTCCTCGAGGAGGTGCTCCTCGTCGTCGTTGAGCAGGTCGCCCTCCTGCAACTGGTCGCATTCCTCCTTGGCCTGCTGCAGTGCTGCGTGCCGCTGCCTATCGCGTTGACAGCGCTTGATCCCCTTGGGCACGCGAACTTCCCACGCAGGCACTTCAAGAGATACGGGCAGCACAGGGACGCGAAGCATCGCTGCAGCAGGCCTCGCCGTGACCAGGATGTTGAGGCCGATGTGCGGGCCCCACGGCAGCTGCTGGACGGGCTTCACCCTCTTGAGGAAAGGGCGGAAGTTGCCGGGCACGACGACGTAGTCCAGCATGCAACCTTTGCCCGACGTGCACGTGATGTTCACACCCTCAGGAGTCAGGATCCTCGCCTTCAGGGTGAGAAGCCATCCTGAGCGGGCCAGCTCTTCTGAAGTGGCGTTGAAGTCGCCCACCAAGCACCAAGGAATCCCCAAGGACTTCACAATCCGAGCGATTGTGGTCATCTTCCTTGCGTTGGACCCGACGAGGCCGATCGAGCAGTCCAGGTAGCACACGATGAAAGGGAACGTGGCCCCCTGGAAGCGCCATAGCACCACTGAGACGTCCTGGGGCGCGTCCTGGAACACGCTCTGGTGGTTGGCGCCCTGCAGGTGGGCGCTAGTGGCGTAGGTGGCTCTCCTCAGCCAGCACGTGCCGCCGTGGGTGCCCGAGTCTGAGCGAGTAGAGGGAGTTGCTGGCGTCCATGTCCCTTCCGAACGCCAGCCAACACTGCGGAGGCGCTTCTCCTCCTGGTCGCACTTGCCCTTGCCTAGGTGGTGCTCCGCGAGGCCGATCAGGTCGTGGTCGGACGTCTCGATGAACCTCTTGACCTTGAGAGAGTACGAGGTGACGCTGCTGAAGAAGATCGATGCAGAGTCCCTCTTGCCGAAGGGGGTCCTGGCTGAGGCCGACCTGTACACCTGGCGGCCCTCGCTCCTACGAGCGGCTCGTCCTCCGACAGCCGTGTTACCCCTTCGTCTGGTCCTTGCCGCCCTTGCCGTCGCCCTTGCCTGGGATCGCCGCTCCTGCTGCCGCTGCTGGTGCCGCTGCCGTCGCGGGCGCCGCTGGCGCGGCCGTGGGCGCCTTGGCGGCCACGGCCCCCGCCACGGCAGTCCTGCGCGAGGCCGTGGTCTTGATGTACGCATCGACCGCCTCGGGGTTGCAGAAGTCCTGGCCGCCAGCGTCCACGGGCGGCGGGGCCGAGGCGTCAGCTGCGGCTGCGCCGCCGCCGCCTGGGGCCGCACCGCAGGCCGTGTCAGCCTTGCGCCGCTTGGTCGTGGCGACCTGCTCGCGGAGGTTGCGGAGCGTGGCGGCCGCCTCCCTCGCCTGCTTGCCCGCGTCGGTGGCGGACTGGAGGGTGGCCTGGGCCTGCTGCGCCGCCGCGGCCGCGTCCTTGTAGTACTGCTGCTGCTCGGGCGTGAGGAGCTGGAGGTCCTCCTCCGTGAGGGAGGGTAACTCGGTGTCGTCTGCAAGGCCGCCGTTCCCTGAGCTGGCCGCTGGAGTCCCCGTCTGCGCTGAGTAGCGATCCGCCTCCTCCTGCGCCTCGTTGCAGGCCTTGATGTTCTCGTTGAGCCTACGGAGGAGCTCCTTGCCCGTCTTGGCGTTGGCCACGATCTGCTCCTTGAGCTGCTTCTGCTGGCCGTGGAGCTGTCGCAGCTGCCGCGCAGCCTGCTCCAGGAGGATCGCAGGCGAGGGCATGGGCTCTGCGATCTTGGCCAGCTCGGGACAGGCCAGCTCCAACGCCTGAAGGGCGGCGGCGTCCTTGGCCTCGCGCGCCGCCTTGTACTTGGGCATGAGCTGCTGCACCAGCGGGGGGCCGTCCATGCTGAAAGTGACGGTGCGACCTGCGGCTGTCCCGTTGCGCAAGGCAGGCCAAGGGACACCACAGGACTGACACCCTTCCCAACCAGGTTGGCCAGCACGAGACTTGTACACCCAAAAACGAGGGCAATGCACGCAGACGTAGTACTCGTTGCGCTTCTTGCCGCCATGCCTGGAAGCTGAGCGTGAAGCACGCCTCTGGCTTCCCGTCTTGCCCATACACGTGAAATCGCAGCACCACACGACTTTTGCCGCCCGCAGGCGCCCCTCAAGCCGCGGGCGCACGTAGCGGGCGCCTGGCGCCGGCCCGTGCGCGGTACGCACGTGTGGTGACTGGTGGAGGCCGCCTCGCCCCAAAGGAGACCTCGCACCAGAGTGGCTTGAGAGGAGGAGGAGGAGGAGGAGGAGGAGGAGGAGGAGGAGGATGATGATGATGACACGCCCGTTGGAGGCGGAGAATCCCCGGTGTCACAAGCTCTCAGGGGCAAGCCTCTCCAAGTCTGCCTTTGCAGCCAAGACTGCGCGAAAGTTCGTCCGCTAAATTCCAGATGATTTTGGGATCCCGCGTCCCCGCCGGATTAAACCGGGAAGTCCAGCCCGATTGGTCCCAGCGGTGGACCTTGCCCCGGCCTTTTCTGGAAAAAGTTTTAGAAGACCTGCTGGATGCCGACACCCAGACGCGCCTTTGTGAGCTGACCCAGTCGTGGTCCTGCTCACTGGCCGCTCTGGCTGCCCAGCTGTCTGGGTGCCTCTGGAGGTGTGAGTGCCAGGACAAACACGAGTACAGATGAAACTTCGACCACTTCGTGGCCGCCAGCTGTTTGACCGCGCGGTTTCTGCGCAGGCAAAACTGCTGTGGAGTCTCGTTCGGCTTACAGCGCAGCCGGAGCATCCACGCTAAAAGCTTTGACTGCCTTCTATCCAAAAAAGTCTCCGTGGCCTGGCACGGGGGCCACGACGCAGCCCTGGCTCTGATGATGCCTCCAGCAACACCGCTGAGTTTCTGTAGCCTTTTACGGATGGGGATGCCGCTGTTGGTCAAGAAGCGGCTGTTCTTCCAGAAGCAAGCGTAAATCTTTTGAGTTGTGGCCTTTACGTCTTCCGCGCAGCAGCCCGTGCACGAGATCAATGGCCCTAAGATTTTCACAGCTTCTGCACCTTCCAGCGGCACCCACGACTGTCCCGGAAATCGTAGCTCTCGAAAGTGACGTGGCTCGCTGTGACCATTTCCCGGCTGTCTGGCTTCACGAACAGGCGGTGCTTGCTCCAAAGGGCCTTCTCTACCGCCGTCATGATCTCAGCTGCCTTGCCCACGGTGGGCGCGAAACTGAAAAGGTTGTCACTCCACGCGGAAAAGAGAAGCTGGTGACTGCCCAACATGAAACCCACCTCGGCCTGGCTCAGCCTGTCCATGCACGCGACGAAAGCGTCCTCGATGGTCAGACGGGCCAGCATACCCGCAGTGAGCGCACCCATGTGCAACCCCCTCGACCTCCTAATCTCCTGCGTCGTCGTGCCCATAATGTCGATTTGAATGGCCGGGGCTCTGTGCAGGCGAATCGCAGCAGCAGCAAGTTCCCGAGGAACATCTCGAGCGAACAGACTCCTGAAGACGCAACTGTACCGAATCTGGTCTTGGTGAGCCTTTACGTCCGCAATGGCCACTGCAGCCTCGTTGAACCTATCTCTTCCGACCTCCAGAACCTGCGACGCCGTGGTGAAAAGATCCTGCACCTGCCCGCCTTTACCAAGGCCCAAAACGAGCCCCGACAAGGAGTGCGAGGCCGCGAACGATTCCAGGTACGGCTCCAGGATCTCCGCAACGTATGCATGACACAGCTGCGCAAGCATAGACTGGGGGATGACGACTCTCGTGGCCTCCGGCCCCGAGATGTCTTTCTCCTTATTTCCGATCGTGCCGGTCAGGACGACGCTCTGCCAGAACACGTCACTATTCAAAGCTTCCTCCACTACGTCCCTGGTCCTCCGGACCCAGCCCGCCATCCGCAGTGCGGCCACACAGGCTCCGTGCTTGTCGATTTTATCAGAGTTCTTGATGCGATCCACTGCCATGTCAAGTACTCCAGGCTGCACCCGGAGACGCGGGACCCTCGAAGTGGCAAGCTGGCGGACTGCAGCATTCTCCTCGTCCCATTCCGCTGGAGGGACGCCCCACCTTTTGCGGAACTCGGCATCGACCAGGGCAGCGCAAACGGAGGGATCGTACACGACGGCGCCAGCCTGGATGAAACCCCTGACTGCTGGGAGAGGCTTGCGAAACACCCAAACTTTCTTCCCTCTGAGACACTTGATGGCCAAAGCCTGCTTCTCCGAAGATTTCCGGGTGATCTTCAGGGCCCTCAGGAGGTCCTTGCCTATCTCGACGCGGCGGACTTCGTCGAGACATGTTCTCAATCTTCTCCTGATGGCCTTGACCCACAGGGGCTCATGGCAGGCTCTGCGGACACTAGAGGAACCCACCCGATGAGTGGCAGAAACAATATCCGCCACCGACTGCTCCCAGTATCCGAACGATTCTGAGAATTCCGGCGGCTCGTGGTACCGCACCTCGCAAGATGATGGTTTTTGCAAGTCGTCGTGCCGTACAAGCTCTGAGCATACAGGGTAAAGCTGCGACGCAACGCGGGCGACAGAGAGAACGCACTGAGGCCGCCACCTCGGAGGTCTCCGGCACCTCCTCCGAGGCTCCACCATCAAAGCATCAACGGCGAGAAGCGCATGATCTCCCGGCACTCCCTGCCACCGAATGAATGCGTCCACGTGGAGGCCTGTAGGTGCTGCTGCATGGTCTATGTTTGCTGGCTGCCCAACTTGGGCCCCCGACGGCCTGCGAGTGCAATGCAACGCTGGGTCCGCCTCGAAATAGCGGGGCGGGGCCCACTGGAGACCCAAACCTCGAAGCGCACCCGTGTACAGGGACCATGTCTCCTGCCAAGGCTTCTTGGAATCCGCATTCACATCGCCCAGCCAGAACAAAGACGAGTTGCGCGGCCTCCGGCGCGCGAGGCCCTGAGCATCGGCCAAGCTGTCTTCAAAAGCGGCGCCGTGCGCCAAATGGCTAAAAATAACAGACTTAAGAGAAACTTGTTTACTATCAGGCGAAGTGTGAAAAAGGTCCACGCGAATAGAACGATCCCCGCACTCCACGTCCTTCAATCGTGCCCTTGCATGCTTGTGAATTAAAAGAGCAAAAGCCCACGAGCCCTCGCCTGGGTAGTGGCGCACGCACGCGTGACCACCTTCAAACTCCCGGAGGATGCCGT
>CAUYUJ010014387.1:279905-304905 GCA_963575745.1 Prorocentrum cordatum | reverse complement strand
TGCCAACATGGATGCGGTGGGCGCATGCGAGCGCTGGCATCTGGGCCTTGGGTGGAGCTCCCTATGGGGCCACGAAGCGTGTGAGGGGTGTGCCACGGTGGGTGCGTTGTGCGCATGCGAGCGCTGGCATCTTGGCTTTGGATTGAGCTCCCTATGTGGCCACGAAGCGTGAGATTTGTGTTCCAAAATGGGCGCGGTGGGCGCATGCGAGCGCTGGCATCTGGGCCTTGGGTGGAGCTCCATCTGGGCCACGAAGCGTGTAAGGGGTGTGCCAACATGTGTGCGGTGGGTGCACGCGAGGATGGCATTTTGGCTTTGGCTGGAGCTCCCTATGCGGCCACGGAGCATGTGACGGGTGTGCCAGCATGTGTGCGGTGGGTGCACTTGAGCGGGTGCACCTGGGCTTTCGGTGGAGCTCCCTATGGGGCCACGAAGCGCATGAGTGGTCCGCCGAAATGGGTGCGGTGGGTGCATGCGGGCGCTGGCACTGTGGCCTTCGGTGGGTCTCCTTACGGGGAGATGAGACGCGTGATGAGTGTGCCAATTTTTTGGAGGGGGGGATGCGAGCGCTAGCATCTGGGCCTGGAGCTCCCTGTGGGGCCACGAATCGTGTGAGTTGTGCGCCAACATGGGTGCGGTGGGTGCATGCGAGCCGTGGCCTCTGGGCCTTGGGTGGAGCTCCCTATGGGGCCACGAATCGTGTGAGCTGTGCGCCAAAATGGGTGCGGTGGGCGCACGCGAGCGCTGGCCTCTGGGCCTTGAGTGGAGCTCCCTATGGGGCCACGAAGCGTGTGAGGGGTGTGCCACGGTGGGTGCGGTGGGCGCATGCGAGCGCTGGCATCTGGGCCTTGGGTGGAGCCCCGTATGGGGCCATGACGCGTGTGAGGGGCGTGCCAAGGTGTGTGCGGTGGGCGCGTGCGAACGCTGGCATCTGGGCCTTGGGTGGGGCTCCCGATGGGGCCACGGAGCGTGTGAGGGTTGCCAACATGTGTGCGGTGGGCGCACTTGAGCGGTGGCAATTTGGACTTCGGCGGAGCTCCCTATGTGGCCACGAAGCGTGAGAGCGGTGTATCAAAGTGAGGGGGGTGACGGAAGCAGGGGGGAGCGGGAGGAGTAGGAGGAGTAGGAGGTGCAGAGGGGTGCGGGAGGAGGAGGAGGAGGAATAGGAGGAGGATGAGGAGGAGGAGGAGGAGGACAAGGAGGAGGAAGAGGAGGAGGAGGAGGAACGATGAGGTCCCAACACCACAGTGGGGCTGTGATTAATCGTCATTCTCTGCAGCGAATATGGAAAACATGGGCAGTGGAGGGGAATCCCGAACATCGATGACGCGTTCAAAACTACAGGGAATCCTGGGGCTTGTGTCTATTTAAGTGTGTGTCCCATGGACCCCATTCTCACTATCTTCGCTCTCATCGTTGGCGAGGTGCAAGCATTGATCGGTCGCATTGGCGTCCTGCAGGCTGTGTCAGCGGAGTTGCCCATGGGCGCGTTCGCCCTCATGCAGGCGCTGGCGGAATGGCGTGCGTACAGAGTGCATCGTCGAATCTGTTCATGATTGCACACTTTCCCAATAGCTGACCACGAGCACCGCTGAGTACTTCTACCAGTATGAAATCCCTTTTCCCACCGAAAGATGGGTGGTCAATAAACTTAGAGGGCATGTGCAATGGGGGAGGGATACACACATGAACATCAAATAAGGCTTTCATTTCGCGAGCGTGCAAGATGGCCGTCGTCGTTATCGTCGCCGCTGCCGCCGCTGTAGTCGACGTCGTCGTCGTCGTCGTCGTCGTCGTCGTCGTCGTCGTCGTCGTCGTTGTGGTCGCCGTCCTCGACGAGTCTTTTGTATATACGTTGACTCTTTCTGGGCCTCCGAAGGTTTCGGACGACCTACATAGTCTCAGCGCTTGTGGTCGTCGTGGTTGGCGTCGGGGTGGGTGGTCTGCGGTGGCGGTGGTCATCGTCGTGATGGCGGTGGGTCGTCGCCTCCTGCTGCTCCCCTGCCCCATTTAGCTCTTAGTGGCGGAGGGGCGGTGCGGAATGAGTGAGGGAGGCAAGAGGGGAGACAGGGACGGAATGTGTGTGCCTGCGTGTGTGTTGTATGTGTGTGTGTGTGGTTGTGTAGAGGGGGGGGGGCAAGGAGGAAGATGGAGGGAGGGGAATGGATGGGGGGAGGAATGGGGGGAGTGAGGTGCGGAGAGAGGGAGGGGAGGGGGGGATGGAGGGAGGGGAGAGAGTGGAGGGATGGGGAGGAGGGTGGGATGTGCGGGAGTGAGAGGCGAGAGGGTGGATAGATCGTACAGTGAGGGAGAGGGAGGGAGAGAGGGGAGGAAGGTGGGGAGACAGGGAGGGGAGGGACTGAAATTACAAAACGAGGAGGGAAGGAGAAGAGGGAGGGTGGAGACATGGAGAGAGGCAGGCATTGGAGGTGTCGGATGGATGTTGGGATGGGCAGGCAAGGATGTGGAGGGGATGATGGGGGGAGGAATCGAAGGAGGTGAATGGAAGTCCTTGGATGAATGGGGAGAAGGCCAAGCCATTTTAGCTCATGCCCGCGCAGCTCAAGATCTCAACATCCATGTTGTGCGTAATCAGATGCCTGGCATCGGGCGACAGTCTGTGCTGGGTGGTTCTCCCTTGGGAGCGGCCGTACAGAGGTGTGGGAGGACAAAGCAGTGGCGGGAAGCGCTGCAGTTGCTCCGCGGGGCGTCTCAGCAAGGTGGGCGAATCAGCCCAGGTCCTCACATGGCGGTTGTTAGCGCGTGTGGGAAAAGTAAGCACTGGCATCTGGCGGCATCGCTTCTGAGCGACATGATCGACAGAGAGTTGGAGCCCGACGTGATCATTACAGCGCAGGGCCGGGTGCGTGCGAAAACGTCCCCATCGGCTCCCGTAGCAGTCCCGAATGCCCGGAGGGCTTCGGGGCATTACGGCCCTGTGGAGCCCGAGGGCCCGGCCCCGCGGTGACCGGATAGGTCCTCAAACAATTGTTTGCCCTAGACGCCCAAAGTTGGCGCCACGTTGGCTCTTAGAGGTCCCAAGATGTCCTCGGTCGGCACACTGGAGCCCTCGGAGGGTCCAGCCCCACGATGGCAAGATGGGCTCCCAAACCTGCCCCAGAAGCCCGAAGATGGCGCCAAGCTGGCCCTCAGAGGTCCCAAGGCGGCTCGTGCGGGGCTGCCCAGAGGCAAGAACCAGTTCCCGATGGACCCGACTTGTGCTCCAGACGCTTCGAAGAGGGCCCGAGAAGCCCACACGAGCCCCCAGGGAGGCCCGAGACGCGCCGCGAAGACCCATAATGCCCGAGGTATTTACCCCCAGGACGTCTTCAAGACGGCCTAACTCTGCTTTAAGACGGCCCCTACAGTCAGTTGGATGTTGTTGCCAGTGGCAATCCAAGAGGCCGGACATTTTATATATGCATAATGTTACACAGATATGTATATATATATATATATATATATATACACATGTTCATATTCAAGATGGCATTGGCGCTTCGCGCCATGCGCTTTGGCCCGTCAGGATCGGCGCGCAGGCGGCAGGCGGGGCGCGGGAGAGAGAGAGAGAGAGAGAGGAAAAAAAAGCGAGAGAGAGAGAAGACCCAACATGACGAAGGTTCCTTGTTGCCGTAAGCACCTGCGTTGTTACAAATATGTAATATGTCACCCGTCCCTTCTGTTTCTCCTTCATGCGTTCTCGTCGTTTGCGAACGCGTCCCTGTTAGCATCTCAGCTTTTATTGTGTGGCCTCCTTCTTGAATGGATTTTCGAGAATCTCGCGAAAGCTTTTTGGGGCTTCTGGTGGTCTTTGAGTTCCTGTTGGGTTCTACTGGGGCTTTTTTGGGCCACCGTGGTACCTTGTTACCGCGAGTGACGTCGGTTACGAAGAAATGCCAAACCGTCACTGCGTGGGCGTAAGTTTTTCTCAGAGAGCACCTCCACCCCTGTGGTGGCAAGTCAGACATGCAAGATAACTAAACGGCACAGTTTCGCAGACTGGTGCGCCAGCGCGCACGCGGCGCCGAGTGAGCGAGGACGAGGCCGTTCGGGCGCTCAGCCACACTTTTGTAGCTGCCGCGTGCGGGGCGGCGCGTGCGGGGCGCTTCCGGAGTTTCTCACGAGGTCCTTTTGGACCGTTTTGGGGCCTCGGGGGGCTCTGGCCGTTGTGGGGCTCTGCTGGGGGCTTCTTGAGGCTGTCTTGGTGCTTTCTTGGGAGCCTCTTGGGGTCGTCTTGGGCCGTCTCGGGGCTCTCTTGGGCCGTCTTGGGGCTCTCTTGGGCCGTCGTGGGCTGTCTTTAGGGCTGTCTTGGGCTCTCTTTAGGGCTGTCTTGGAGCCCTCTTGGGGCTTTGTTGGGGCCTTTGGATCCGTTTTGAGGCGATTCTTGGGGCCTCTTGAACCGTTCTGGAGCCTTGAAAAGGAGCAACACGAGTATGTCTGAACATGTACGATTTCCCTCGGGATGGAACGAATTTGGCTTGTTTGGCGCTCTCTTGGGGCTCTTCGGGGCGTCTTGGGGGGGCCTCTTCGACCGTCTTGGAGCTACTTGGGGGCCTTTCTGAGCGTTTTGGGAGTCTCTTGACCTGTCGTGGGGCCATCTGAGGGCGCCTTGGAGCGCTCTTGGGCCGTCTTGGAATCGTATTGGACCTCTTTGGGGCTGTTTTGGGGGCCTCTTGGGCGCCCAGGGTGGTCGAATTTCGTTCGGGGGGGTTCCCCTGCCTTGAGATATATCTATATCTATGTGTGTATATATATATATATATATATGTATGTATGTGTATATATATATATACATACATACATACATACACATTTAACGGCGCACCGGGTCCTGGCGCCCGGGGCCGGCGCCGTCACCGCAAATTGCTCCCTCGGGGAGCCCCGGGGCCTCACAGAAGGCCGCCAGAAGGCGCCAAGGAGGCCCCAAGAGGCTCCAGAACAGAACCGGGACGCCCGAAGGTCGCTCCCAGACGCCCAACATGGCCTCCAAGGCGGCTTCAGAAGCCCCCAAGCCACCCCAAGCGACCCCCAATAGGGCCCCAAAGAGAGCCCCAAGGGGCCAACATAGCCCCATTCCCTTCGTAAAACGTATACTTTTAACATATTGCTTGTTTTCGCTGTCGGTCCGTGCTTGACGGCCTCAGAAGCTCCCAAGACCGCCCCAATACGGCCCAGGACGCGCCCCAGAGGGCCCCAATACAGCCCCAGAAAGCTCCAGGACGGCCCACGAAGGGCCCAAGACGGCCCTAGAGAGTCCCCAAGACGGGCCCGAGAGGGCCCCAGAGGAGGAAAGCCACCATCGAATTCCAAGCTTTCGACCCCAAGTGGCTCCAGGAGGCGCCGAGAAGCCCCCAAGAAGCGCCCAGAAGGCTCCCAAAAGCACCCCAAGACGCTCCAAGAGGCATCCCAAGAGAGCTCCAAGAAGCAAAAATCGTCCCATTCCTGTGGGGAAGCGTATATTTTTCGTATGTTCGCCTGTTGGGCTGTCATCGCGTCCAAGACGGCCCAAGGGGTTCCCAAGACGGCCTAGGAGGCCCCCCAAAGAGCTCCCAGACGGGCCACGAGAAGCCCAGGACGGACCAAGGGGCCCCCAAGACGGCCCAAAAGAGCCCCAAGACGCGCCCGAGAGGAGTCCCAGAGAAAGAAAGCCACTCTCGAATTCCGAGCTTTCGGCCCCAAGAGATCCCAGGAGGCGCCGATACGCCCCCAAGAGGCCCCAAGCAGGCCCCCCAGAGCACCCCAAGATGCTCCAAGAGGCACCCCAAGAGAGCCCCAAGAAACTAAAATCCTTCCATTCCTATGGGAAAGCGTATATTTTTCGCATGCTCGCCTCTTGGGCTGTCACCGCGTCCAAGACGGCCCAAGAGGCCCCCCAAAACGGCTTAGGAGGCCCCGAAGAAATCTCCAAGACGGCCTACGAGGAACGCAGGACGGCCCAATCGGCCCCCAAGACGGCCCAAGAGAAGCCCAAGAATCGCCCGAGAGGGGTCCCAGAAGAAGACAGCCATTTTCGATTTCCGAGCTTTCGGTCCCAAGAGCCCCCAGGAGGCGCCGATAGGCCCCCCAGAGGCCCCAAGAGGCCCCCCAAAGCACCCCAAGGCGCACCCAGGAAGCCTCCAAGAGGCCCCCAAGAGGCTCATAACTTGGTTCTAATGCGCCGGCGAGAGAGGCATCCAAGATGCCATGCGAATCTTCTCTCTGGGGCCGTAGGTGGATCTTCTTGTGGGCCAAGACCCGTGTCAGGGGTGTGCCGACTCGGGTGGATCGGATGCGAACATTGCTGGGGGCCGTCGGTTGAAGTCTATCAAGCCTAGCTAGAACTTGAGCGCGCGCGAAGCGCGCGCGATGGTTCTGGCTGGGTATCTGGGTATCTCGAAGGGGCGCTGTTCGCGCTTTGATCCTCGCTGCCCCCATAGCCCTTTTGACAACGAGGCGTGCGTGCAATGATGCGCCCTCCCCCCTTCCTGCTCTACTTCTGTGTTCCAAGTCCTCAGCAGTGTGCCGCGCCATCGCCTCATCTTTATCGAACGACGGTGCTCCAGCAGCCGATGCCGACAACACGGATGCGCTCCAGCTTTGCATTTATTGAGGACGCGCGCTCCAGCATTACATTTTAGCTGATGTTCCGACGAGACTCTGAAAAGACCCGTGGAAGCGCACTGCTCCCCGACAGGCCTCCACGATGGCCCAACTTGATTTCCAGACGCCCCAGAGGCCCAGGGGCACGCAGCAGGCATCACCGCCAAGCCGCATCAAGCACCAGCACGCCGCAGCATGCCGCAGCCAACACTGGGCCAGCAGGCCACGGGTCAGCCCTAGTCTACACTACAACGCAGGGACACGTGCGTGCGGGAAGTGCGGGCGCTGGCGGAGCGTAACCGGCCCCCCTGGTCGCCCCACGACGGCCCGAGACGCACTAGATGGCCACAGAGCGCCCAAGACGGCCCAAGAGGGCCTTCGACTAGGTTCCACAGCGCTCCGAGATGCCCAAGCTAGGCACCAGACGGCCGAAAAGTCCTCCCGAGACGCTCCAAGTCGGCTCCAGGACGAGCCCGAAAAAAGCCAGATCAATGACAAATCGTTCAAATTCCTAGGGAAAACGAGCCTTTTTCCAGGTCCACTGCTTTTCGTCCACTGCGATGTCCACACGGCCCTACTGGCTCGCCAAATCACCCCAACACTCCTCTGGAAGCTCCTTGGACGGCCCCAAGACGGCCCCACGATGGCTCTTGAGGCGCCGATGGCAGCCCAAGAAGCTGCCACGACAGCGCCGCGACGGTCCCAAAACGAGTCAAGACGGCTCCGAGACGGTTCCAAGACGGCCACAGAGGCGCTAAAGACGGCCCCCCACTGCCCCGAGACGGCCCCAGAGGCCCCCTAGAGGACCCCACCAAGGCTCCAGAGGCCTCCAAGAGCCTCCAACAGTCCTCCGAAGCATGTCCCCAGAGGCCAAAATCCTGTATTTGTCCATGGTTTTTGAAGAAGTTCTGCCTGCTCACCTTCTCGGCCAGCCGACGCTCCAAGCCGGCCGAAGAGACCCAGAAGACCGCCCCAGGACGGCCCAACAGGCCTCCAAGCGCGTCCCCAGACGGCCCAGGGAGCCCCAAGATGGCCCAAGAGGCGCCCGAGACGGCCCCGGAGGACCCCAAGCCAGGCCCAAGAGGGGGCCAAAACACGTGGAAAACCCCTGACACTCCGAGCCCTGGGCCCCCATACGCCCACACAAGGCCCCAAGACCCCCCCCAAAGGGAACGCTAAGAGGCCCCCAGAGGCCCCAAGAAGCCCAAAGCAAGCCCCACCAGGCCCGAAGTCGGCCCCCAAGAGGCCCCAAAACTGCCTCCCAGAGGGACCCCAGACGCCTCTGAGCCATTACCCAGACACAGGCACGGTGGCGGGTTTCGCCGAAGACCATGATGCGTGCCAGAAGGTCCTCTGTCTTGAAATGTCCGCCGGGCTCTCCAGGCCGCCCTGCGAGACCCCGGGCCGCTCCGAGACGGTTCAGAGACGCCCACGAGGGCGCCTGGACAGACCAAGAGGAACCCAACCGAGCCCCAGGTCACCCCCAGGAGGGACCAAAGAGGCAAACATTGTCCCCTTCCTTTTGGAAAACGTACATTTATGATATGCTCGCTCTTTTCGTTTTCACCGCGTCCAAGACGGCTATACAGGCCTTCCCGATCGCCCCAAGACGCCCCCAGAGCACCTCAGCAGGGCCCCCAAACGGCCCGAGGCGGGCCCGCGACGGCTTCAGAGACGCCGTAGACGGCCCTTCTCCTCCTCCTTCTCCTCCTCTTCCTCTCCCCCCTCGGCGGCCAGATGTTCGGCGTCGACCCTCTGGTGCTGCGCGAGCGGAACCTGGGTGCGGGCGGCGTGAAGCCGCCGCAGCCTGGCGCCGCCGTGCAGGAGGCGGGGGCCTGCTGCGGGGGGGTGGGGGGGAAAAGGGATGGGGAGGAGGAGGAGGAGGAGGAGGAGGAGGAGGAGGAGGAGGAGGAGGCAACCGCCGAGCTAGTCTACTCGGCGATGCACTGGCACATCCGACGGGCCAGTGGGGCAGATCAGCTCCGCCGACGCGCGGCAACGGAGAGGAGGTCGGTCCCGCGGGGGGCGGGGGGGTGGGGGCGAAGGGGGTGGAGGATTGGGAGGAGGAGGAGGAGGAGGAGGAGGAGGAGGAGGAGGAGGAGGAGGAGGAGGAGGAGGAGGAGGGAGGAGGAGGGGGAGGAGGAGAGGAAGATGGGGAGGAGGAGGGGGAGGAGGATCGGAGGAGGAGGAGGAGGTCGAGGAGGAGGAGGAGGAGGAGGAGGAGGAGGAGGAGGAGGAGGAGGGAGGAGGAGGGAGGAACAGCCTCGCCACAAAAGAGGAGGGAGGAGGGAGGAAGGAGGAAGATGAGGAGGATGAGGTGGTGGAGGAGGAGGACCAGCGTAAACCCAAGCAAGAGTCTCCAACGATGTTGGAATACAGCCTCCTTCAAGGTCCCTGCTCTGGCACCTGCAAAGATTCATTCCTCTGAGGGAAGTGCCCAGTTGGGAGACAACCGTTGGAAGACCCCGGAGCTGGCCAAAACACCATTCTTGGGACCTGAACGCCACGAATGACTGTTGCGTCTTGACAATACTGAATCCGGCCAGAACACCATACACAGCGAGTCGACGTAATTGCTTCGCCCTGACAGTCCTGAATCGTTCCGAAACACCATACCAGGTACGTTGACCATGGGAGCCAGTGGAACTTTCGCAAGGATTTGCAGCGAGTGTGCGCGGCGCGAATGCGCGAGACTCGCATGCTGAAGACGAGCCGCCCCCCATCCGCGAAGCCCTTGTATCAGGAGGGAAAAAAACACACAGACACAATTAATCCTCGATTCCCAGGAAAATATGGGAAAATAGGGGAATTGGGGGGGAAGACAAAAACCCAGAAAATGTGGGAAACTAGGGGGACTAGTTTTATCTGTGTGTATTTATCTGTGTGTCCTAAGTTCCCTTTATCGTCACGTTTTTTAGGACGACCTGTGCGGGGCGCTCACGCGAGAGCCACATGTTGAGCACCACCCGCCCTCCGTCCGTGGATCGATCGCCTGGATGTCCGACAGACGGAGTGTGCGCGGCGCCCTTCGGCGCGCGCGCGGCACGTTGAAGACACCACCCCGCCCTCCATCCGCGGAGCTCCTTTGCAGCGTGTTGGACGACTGCGCGCGGCGCTGAGGGCGAGAGCCACCTCTTGGAGCACCACACCCGCCCTCCACCCGTGACGCCCGCGTATTTGTTGGAAGGCGAATGCGCGCGGCGCTGAGGGCGAGAGCCACCTCTTGGAGCACCACACCCGCCCTCCACCCGTGACGCCCGCGTATTTTTTGGAAGGCGACTGCGCGCGGCGCTGAGGCGAGAGCCACCTCTTGGAGCACCACACCCGCCCTCCACCCGTGACGCCCGCGTATTTTTTGGAAGGCGAATGCGCGCGGCGCTGAGGCGAGAGCCACCTCTTGGAGCACCACACCCGCCCTCCACCCGTGACGCCCGCGTATTTTTTGGAAGGCGACTGCGCGCGGCGCTGAGGCGAGAGCCACCTCTTGGAGCACCACACCCGCCCTCCACCCGTGACGCCCGCGTATTTTTTGGAAGGCGAATGCGCGCGGCGCTGAGGCGAGAGCCACCTCTGGAGCACCACACCCGCCCTCCACCCGTGACGCCCGCGTATTTTTTGGAAGGCGACTGCGCGCGGCGCTGAGGCGAGAGCCACCTCTGGAGCACCACACCCGCCCTCCACCCGTGAAGCCCGCGTATTTTTTGGAAGGCGAATGCGCGCGGCGCTGAGGCGAGAGCCACCTCTGGAGCACCACCCGCCCTCCACCCGTGAAGCCCGCGTATTTGTTGGAAGGCGAATGCGCGCGGCGCTGAGGCGAGAGCCACCTCTGGAGCACCACACCCGCCCTCCACCCGTGAAGCCCGCGTATTTTTTGGAAGGCGACTGCGCGCGGCGCTGAGGCGAGAGCCACCTCTGGAGCACCACACCCGCCCTCCACCCGTGAAGCCCGCGTATTTTTTGGAAGGCGAATGCGCGCGGCGCTGAGGCGAGAGCCACCTCTGGAGCACCACACCCGCCCTCCACCCGTGAAGCTCGCGTATTTGTTGTAAGACGAGTGTGCGCGGCGCTGAGGCGAGAGCCACCTTTTGAGCACCACCCGCCCTCCATCCGTGAAGCTCGTGCATTTTTTTGTGAAACGAATGTGCGCGGCGTTAAGGTGAGAGCGACATGTTGAAAACCACCCGCCCTCCATCCGCGAAAATTTTGCGAAGTTTAAATCGAAGTGCGCGGCGCTAAGGCGAGAGCCACATTTCGAAAGCTACCCGCCCTTCATGTGTGAAGCTGTTGCCAATGTTTATGCTTCAGGACCGTAAATGGTGAGGAAGTTCAGGCGAAACACCCAGCTCGCCCTAATCGACTGGCCTAGGGGTGCGACAGGGAGGAGTTGTGTATAATGAAATGGAGGAGGAGGAGGACGAGGAGGAGGAGGATGAGGAGGAGGAGGAGGAGGAGGAGGAGGAGGAGCAGAGGGGCGGCACGTCGAGCTCGACGGCGGCGTCATCAGGTGCGGAGAGTCACTGCGCCGCCTCGGCGCTTCGGAGGAGGCAAGGGATAGAGAGAGGAGGATGGGGAGGGTGAGGGTGAGACAGGAGGAGCGGGAGGGGGAGTGGGATCAGAACCATATCTGGCGTCCTGCCACCTTCTTCTATCCATTCCCATTGCTCTGACTTCTTCTCTATCTTCGGACGCGTGCCACAGCGGACCTGTAGTTCCCAAATTGAGTCCATCGTGTTATGCGCGATCGGGAAAGGGGGATCTGCGTGCGTACATTGAAGGAGGAGGCGGAGGTGGCGGATCAGGAGGAGGATGAGCAGGATTCATGTGAGGAGGATGAGGAAGGAGGAGGACGAGGACGAACAGCAGCAGCGGGAACTGGAGAGGAAGAAGCGGGAGGAGCAGGAGGACCAGGGGAAGGCGGACGAGGGGAAAGAAGGGGGGCGACAGCGATGAGGAATGACTCGGATCCAGAATAGTGGCCCCACGCTGGTGCGAGAGCGCCGTTCTCAACGACGGGAGCAAAGCCGCGATCCGAAAATGAGGCCAACGCTGCAGCTGCAGCACCACTGTGAGACCCCGAATGTGCTCCGATTGAGCAGGCCCATCGGGAACACACGTTAGTTGAAATCCTGTGTGTAAAGACTACGCGGTGGGGTGGGGTGGGGGGCGGGCGACTCCCCGGGCATCTTCGGGGAGAGGAGACTGGTATTCATATCAAGTCATTGTGAGGGGGAGGGGGGGGGGAGGAGGGAGGAGGAGAAGGGAGAGGGAGAGGAGGGGGACGGAGGAGGATGGGAGGAGGAGGAGGGGGCGGGGGTGGTGTGGGTGGGTGGGGGGGGGGCGGGGGGCAGGGGCACGAGAAGCCGGGGCGGCTCGGCGGCTCGGGAACCCGTGCTGCGTATTTCGTCGTCGCGCTTGGGCCGTCTGTTGCCGCTGCAGAAGTAGAAGAGGCCGACGGCGGGCGCCCACGACAGGATTCACGGCCCGCCAACGCCAGCGTCAGGGGTCGGGAGGGGGTGGGGGGGGGATGGGGAGGGGGAGGGGTGAAGGACGAGGGGCAGGATTCTGATGAGGATACGGATGATGATGATGATGCTGATGATGATGATGATGCTGATGATGATGATGATGATGATGATGATGATGATGCTGCTGCTGATGATGATGATGATGACGATCATGCTGATGAGGATGACGATGGTGCTGATTGTATGATGATGAAGATGATGAGGAGATGAGGAGCAGGAGGAGGAGGAGGATGGTGCAGGTGATGATGATGCTGATGACGATGCTGCTGATGCTGATGCTGATGCTGATGCTGATGCTGATGCTGATGACGGTGATGATGCTGACGCTGATGATGACGATGCTGATGCTGATGCTGATGCTGATGATGATGATGATGATGATGATGATGATGATGATGATGATGATGATGATGATGATGATGACGATGCTGATGATACAGTTGATGCTGCTAATGATGAGGATGACTATGATACCGACGATGCTGATGCGGACGATGATGGTGCTGACGACGATGGCGAGGACGGATTTTTGATACGGTTGATGATGACGAGGATGTTGATGATGCTGCTGATGATGATGATGATGATGAGGATGATGGAAGGTGATGAGGCCGATGACGATGATCATCAGGGCGAGGTACTGATGATGATGAGGATGATGATGCTGCTGCTGATGCTGATGATACTGAGGATGATGCGGATGCTGATGCTGCTGATGATGAGGGCGAGGTTGATGATTGTGAAGACGATGCTGGTGCCAATGTTTTTTTGACGAGGGTGATGCTGATATTGATGGTGATGCTACTGCTGATGATGGTGATTCCGACGATGCTGGTGATGATGCTGAGGATGATGATGCTGCTGCTGACGCAGATGAGGATGAAGATGATGCTGCTGCTGGTGCTGACTGATGATGATGATGACGAGGATGATGCTGATGATGATGATGATGATGATGATGATGATGATGATGATGATGATGATTATGATGATGTGGATGATGCTGATGCTGATGCTGATGCCGATGATGACGATGATGACGATGTTGACGATTATGATGTCGATACTGATGCCGATGTCATCGTTGGTTGGTTGAGGTTGATGGTGAGCTGCTGCTGCTGATGCTGATGATGATGCAGTTGATGATTTTGCTGGCGATGATGATGGCGATGGTCATCATGATCATGATTATGCTGCTTCTGATAATGGTAGTGATCACGACAATGCTGATGCCGATGCGGATGATCATCGTGATATAGATGATGATGATGATGATGATGATGATGATGATGATGATGATATTGCTGGAGATGACGATGACGCTGAGGATGATGGTGATGAGTATGATGCTGATGCTGCTGCGTATGTTGATGCTGCTGATGGTTCTGATGGTGCTGACGACCACGATTACACTTCGGTTGATAGAGATGTCGTTACTACAGGTGAGGCTGATGATGCTGTTGATGCTGCTGCTGCTGCTGCTGATGATGCAGTTGACGATTATGTCGGCGACGATGATGGCGATGATCCTCATGATGATACTTCTGCTGCTGCTGTCAATGCTAGTGATCACGACGATGCTGATGCCAATGCGGATGGTCATCATACTATAGACGATGATTACGATATTGCTGAAGATGGCGATGATGCTGAGGATGCGAATAATAAGTATGATGAGGGTGATACTTATGCTGATGCTGCTGCGTATGTTAATGCTGCTGATGGTGCAGACGACCACGATTACAATTCGGTTGATGGAGATGATGCTACTACAGACGAGGATGATGATGCTGCTGATGATAATAATGATGAACCTGATGATTGTTAGTTCAATGCTGCTGATGATGCCGATGATGCTTGTGATGATATTTGTCATTGTGATCATAGTGAGGTTTTTTGAGTTGCTGCTGGCAATGATGGAGTTGATGGTGTTGCTGATGGCGGTCTCGATGGTGATGGAGTTGATCTTGCGGATGAGTTTGATAATGCTGACGATGTTGTTGATGTTGATGTGGCTGTTGATGATTGCGCTGATGCGTGTGATGATTGTTTGGATGCGGCTGCTGACGATGATGATGCTGCTGCTGATGGTGATGATATTCATGATGCTGATGAGGGTGACGTTGAGGATGATGGCGATGGTGACGGGAATGCTGATGCTGCTTCTGATGGTGAGAAGGAAGAAGATGATGGTGTGGCTGCAGACATTTGTTGTTGATGACGGTGGTGATCAGGATTCCGATGATGCGGATGATGTTAATGACGGCGCTGATGGTAATGATAATGATGATAACGGTGGTGATGATGCTGAGGATGGTGACGCAGATGATGTTGAGGATGATGTTGCGAACGCGCATATGTTGATGAGACCTTTGCTGACGCTGATGATGATGCGGATGCGGCTGATGCTGCTGATGATGAGGATGATGGTGATGATGATGACGTTGATGATGATGATGATGATGTCGATGACGAATATGCTGTTGCTGCTGATGATGGTGCTGTTGGTGCTGGTGATGATGTTGCGGATGCGCATGCATTGGTCCTACCTCTGCTGGTGTTGATGAGGATGATACTGCGGCTGTTGCTGCTGATACTGATGACGGTATTGAAAATGATGATGATTATGATGATGCCGATGATGATGGTGAGGATGAGTGAGGATGATGCTGATGATGATGTTGCTGATGCTGATGACGGTGGCGATGATGATGCCGATGGCGAACATGTTGCTGCTGCTCATGATGATGGTGATGATCATGATGATGATGATGATGATGATGATGATGATGATGAGGACGATGATGCCGATGACGATGATGCTGGCACTGATGAACACGATGATGCTGATGCTGATGCGAATGCGGCTGATGATGATACAGATGGCGAGACTGATGATGATGGTACTGCTGATGATGCTGATGCTGAGTGTGACGATGGTGTTGGTGATGATGATGGTGATGATGGTGGGGATACTGTTGATCATACAGTTGATGCCGGTGCTGCGTGCTTGTGTCCAAGATCTCCAGAGATCGCCAGAGGCCTCCAAAGGTCTCTGGAGGTCCCCAGATCGCCTCGGCTGCACGAAGGAGTGGCCCTTCGCTGGAGTGGCCTTTGGTGCGCGGCGTTCGGCTTGGCGCGGGGGAGGGCCAGACCCAGGCACGCAGGCCGCCATCATCGCATAGCATGCAGCGACTGGCAGCACCGCGCGGTCACTCACCTTGCCCAGCGTCGGTCGTACGCGCAGCTTCTGTCGGTGGTTCACAGATGGGGTCCTGAAGGATGGGGTCATAAGGGCGAGGTGCCCCAACCAGCGCAAATCCAATCTTGGATCCCTTCTTATCCTTAGGACCCCATCCTTCATCACCCCATCCTTGAATCACCGATTCTGGAGTCCCGATCACCACTGAGCGCGTCGGACAAGTTGTGCCCCAGGGGGGGGGCCGTGATGGGGGGACGCCGAAATGATTTGGCCGGTGTGAGGTCCGGGACATGGGCAACTATGCGGTGACCATCCGCTGGACTGACGGCGCTCCCGCAGGAGGAGGACGACGACGATTGAGGAGGAGGAGGAGGAGGCAGGCCAGGGGAAACATGATTCACGATGGTCATGATGAAGAGGTGTCAGATGTTTCACGGCGTGATGGGGGAACGTCAGCTTGTCCAACGCCTTTTGGTCCAAGTAGATGCTTCTAGTAAGTCGCATTGCTTGCTGACTAAACCTGTTATCTGCAATTGTTCGGTGACATATTTTCCCTTGGAGCATTTGCATGGTAGCGGTGCGAGGTGAACATGGCAACGCATAAACATCAACGAGCAGCCTGGGCAAGACCCATTAGTGGCAAATGATTGTATGAGTTACGCCTCGAGACGTTCTACGGCACGTGCGCCATCACGGCTAGAACTTTTGACTTCGCTAGTGTCAAAACAGCCATCCAGGCCAACAGTGATTGCTTCTGAATTTCGTTCAGGAGAGAGCCGCCCAACAAATCAGATACATTGCTACCGCCGAGGTCTTCACGGCCTCGTATCTGGCTGTCAAAATTAGAGCAGCCCGCTTCAACGCGAGCATCAAGCATATTCGCACGATCAGCATACCAAGTCGGGTAAGCGAAGCGTGGCTGGTCTCGGGCGTATCACCAACCACAAGTTATAGTCAACCTCTGATTGCCAATACCACGGAGGAACATGGAGTGCCCCAAAGGCAGAAGCGGTTGGATACCCATAATCGAATCCAAAGCAGTCCAGACGTTAAAATGATGGTCCGATCAATGTTCACATAGTGGAGCGAGGCTTTACTCAGCCCAGAGGCACAAGTGAGTAACGGAAGGTGGAAGGTGCTAAAGATATGGATTGTTGAGGCTATGCTTAGAGAGGTAGAAGTGCCAGACGGGGAGGACATTTTCAAGCTACTCGACAGGATGCTTATCTGCGCAAAATAGGACAAGCATCATCATATGTACTTGGGGACGACTGTGACCACGCACCGGCACTACGAGTCCAACGAACATGCGTTAGCCACGTTGGACGCCGAGCTGTTCTGTGTACAGATGCCTATGTATTGTATACATGCGCACGGGGCTACCATTCAACGACAGTTATTACGTGTCACTCAAGCGAGAGGCAATATCAACGTGCTACGGAAATGCATCGGTCCGCGGCATACGAGAACATATGCAAGTTACATTCCGCCATTACTGGGTGACTCTATCAGTTAACATGAGCTTGCCAATGAGGCTCATATTGCGGAGGCCTTACGGCGGATACCGCCGACCCTGTAGGCAGCGACGGCGAAGACAGTGGAGGTAGAGGAGTCCAAGATGCCCTCAGATGGCTCGAAGACGGCGCCAGATGCCTGCAAGGTCGTCCGAAGACAGCTCAAGAGGCCTCCTCCAGGGTTCGGGAACGGCTCCAGAGAGTGCCGCGATAGGCAAAGAGCGCCCTCAAGTGGCCCGAGAGGGCGCCAAGACGGCGTCAAGCGAGGTCCAAAAGCGCCCGCAGAGGCTGTCAAAAGTGCCG
The DNA here is from genome assembly GCA_963575745.1 of Prorocentrum cordatum. Lineage (NCBI taxonomy): Eukaryota > Dinophyceae > Prorocentrales > Prorocentraceae > Prorocentrum > Prorocentrum cordatum. The sequence goes on along the minus strand of CAUYUJ010014387.1, from coordinate 287,782 downwards.
CCAGATGTTTCCAAGAGAGTCTAAAAATGGCGAAAGGTCTCCAAGGAGCCTTAATATGGGCTGAAAGGGCCCGCAGACGGCCCCGGAGGGCCAACGGAGCCCCAGGACGCAGGAGGATGAGAGGCGGGGGGCTGCGTATCCGAGGGGGGACCACCCCCCGGGAGTTGCCCCGGGACCCCCCCTCCCCCCCCGGGAGTTGCCCCGGGACCCCCCCCTTCCCCTGGCGGGGAAGGGATTAAGGGAAGGGGCTTCCTTTCGACTGAAGGACGACGTTGTTTAATTTTTGTGCGGACTTGTGTGGGGAGCCCTCGGAAAGCAGAAGGGGCGACGACGCTGTGGGGAAGACAGAAAAGCCTCTCCCACACGCCGACAGGGTCGGCGGATTCCTGGATGCATCACCAGGCATGATTGCGTAACTCAGGCTAACTCAGGCTCAGCGCCGAGCTGTTCCTAAGCGGAGGAGGAAGCAGACGAGGAGCAAGAGGAGGGGGAGCAAGGGAGAGGAGGAGGAGGAGGAGGAGGAGGAGGAGGAGGAAGAGGAGGAGGAGGAGGAGGAGGAGGAGGAGCAGGAGGAGGAGGAGGAGGAGGAGGAGGAGGAGGCGAATGAGGAGGAGGAGGATGAGGACGAGGAGGGGGTCGTTTTGGTGTCTCTTGGGGCATCTGTTTGGCCTCTTGGGGGCCTCTTGGGGCCTCTTGGGGGCCTCTTCGGGGTCTCCTGGGGCCTCTTGGGGGCCTCTTGGGGCCTCCAGGGAGCTTCTTGGGGCGGAAGGCTCGGATTTTTGGTTCGGGCTCCCCGTCTTGGGTACCTCTTGGGGCCCTCTTGGGCCGTCTTGGTAGCCTCTTGGGCCGTCTTGGCGCTTTCTTGGGCCGTTTTGGGCGCCTCTTGGGAGCCTCTTGAGCCGTGTTAGGGCCTTCTTGGGGGCTTCTTGGACTGTCTTCAACGCCGTGAAGGGCGAAAAGTAGTATATGGCAAAAGTGCTCGTTTTCCGGAAATCAATGATTTTGGCCTCTCGGGAACGTCCTTGGGAGGCTCCGGGGTTACCTGGAGACATCTCGGAAGCGTTCTTGGAAGCCTCCGTGGCTATACTCGGAGACGTGTTGGCTCGATCTTCGAGCCTCGAGTCGACTTCTTGGGAGCGATCTGGAGCCATCGAGGGCTACATAAGCGATCTTGGAGGTCATCTTCAGGGGGGGTGGGCTGCGTATCTGACCCGGGACCTCCCCCTGGTGCGCCCCCGGGTGCTCCCCCGGGTCCTCCCCCTGGTCCTCCCCCGGGTCCTCCCCCGAGTCTTCCCCCGGATCCTCCCCCGGGACCCCCCTCCCTCCCGCGCCAGGGAAGGGATCAAAGGGAAGGGGCTTCCCTTCGACTCAATGACAACGTTGCTCAATTTGGGTTTGGACCGAACCGCTTGAGGAGGAGGCCCCGGAAAAGGAGAAGACGCTGTGGGAAAAGGGAACAGACCAGGACGACGACGAAGAGGAGGCAGACGGAGAAGCCTCTTCCACACGCCGGCAGGGTCGGCGGATTTCGTGCAAGCGCATCTATGAATTTGCATCGCAGTGATAGCGATGGGTGGCGCATGTTCAACGTCCTGATCTGTCCGGGTACGCGTATTCGTTACTTTTGTTTTAGAGTGGCATTGAGCTTCGATCTCTCATGATTCATTCATTGGGTTTTGTTGGATGATTGGCAACAGGAGCGTTGTGCTGCGCCTGAGTCGCTGACCGCCCAAACGTACCAGAAGGTATTATCTAGATGCGACGGCCGAGCGCGAGCAGAATTGGTGAGACGTACATGCCAACAACAGCACTGCCCAGGATTTTGGTGGCGTCGTCAATGGCGTCAACAGCCAAGAGTTGCCGCGACGAGGAACACGCCGCCGCCGCGCAAAGTGATACATGACATGCACCTCGGAGTTACAATTGTGGAGGAGATGGGCGCGCCGCCAGGAATTTAGGCCGTGCGGAAAAATCCAGAGGGACTTAATTCATAGTTTGGTAAGTGTGGACAGGGCTTTGCTTTAAGGTGATTGATAGAGCGCGACTACCAGGCATGCTGGAATTACAGGGGGGGGGGGTATTTGGCGTGACGAAGGAGGTTGCAACGACAGAGATGGTTACAGAGCAGGGCTCGTACCAATCAATGATTGCGTATGGCGCAAGTGTGGCGAGCAAGGCCTCGCCGCAGCTAGGTGCCCCGAACGCCAACATATCTCAATGTTTGTGTAAGTTCAGTGTTGATAGTTACTCTCGTATTGCTATTTCGAACGGCCCATTGGGACGTGTTGTGGTTTGGGAAGCGTCAGGGTGGACATTGCCGCTTGGCTCAGGCGTCACGCTCTTATGTTAAGTGTGGCATTTGACAGTTCCGCAAACTATAGCACTGGTGTTCACGGCCTTATAGCGGAACGTCTTTCTAGAAATTTTGCAGCAGGAAGGTGCAGAGGAGTTACAGTAGGACGCGGGGGAGAAGGAGGAGGCGAAGGATTTGACGACGTGTCGGGTGCGAAGGAAGGTGAGGTGGACGCGGAGGAGGACGAGCATACATTTGATGACGACGACGACGACGACGACAGTGATGAGGATGATGATGGTGATGATGATGGTGATGATGATGATGATGATGATGATGATGATGTGATGATGATGATGAGGTTGATGCTGAGGCGGTTGATGATGGTGGTGATATAACGCTGATGTTGCTGATGCTGATGATGATGCTTATAGGGGCGAGGATGAGGAATATGATGATGCTGATGCTGATGCTTATGCTGATGATGATGATGATGGTGATGATGGTGATGGTGATGATGATGCTGATGATGATGATGATGATGTTGATGATGATGAGGCTGATGATGATGATGACGATGCTGACAAGGGTGGCTATGGTGATTGTCGTATCAGACACAAGGTGAGAACGACGATGAGGGGTCAACGTCATGGATGTGCGCGACGAGAACGGCAGGTTGTGATAATGCTCATGATGGTGCTGGTGCTGCTGCCGATGATTAGGTTCATGATGATGTTGATGATGATGATGACGATGGTGATGCTGATGATGATGCTGATGACGATGCTGCTGCTGCTGCTGCTGATGATGATGATGATGATGATGATGATGATGATGATGATGATGGTGGTGACGCTAGTAGTGATGACGATGTCGATGATGATGGGGATGAGGAGAAGGAAGATGAGGATGACGAGGTGGAGGATGCTATGAATGTGGGGCGATGCCGACGTTGAAGAGGAGGAGAATGTGGATGCACTGGACAAAAAGGTGGAGGTGGTGAGGAATAGGAGAAGGGCTCAGTGTAGGATGGAGGAGTGGGAGCACTGGGGGGGAGGGGGATGATGATGGAGGATGAGGGGAGGAAGAGAATATTGAGGGGAGACGGAGGAGGAGAAGGAGGAGGAGGAGGAGGACGGGTAGGAGGAGGAGGAGGAGGAGGAGGAGGAGGAGGAGGAGGAGGAGGAGGGGAGGAAGGAGGAGGAGGAGGAGGAGGAGGAGGAGGAGGAGGAGGAGGAGGAGGAGGAGGAGGAGGAGGAGGAGGAGGAGGACGAGGCGGAGGAGGAGGAGGAGGAGGAGGAGGAGGAGGAGGAGGAGGAAGAGGAGGCGGAGGAGGAGGAGGAGGAGGAGGAGGAGGAGGAGGAGGAGGAGCAGGAGGCGGGTTCGCAGTTGGATAAGGCGGAGGTGGATGTGGAGGAGGAACATGGGAAGAGGTCGCCAGAGGATTGAGGTGATGGAGGGGGAGGGGCAAGAAGAGGGGGAAGGCGGGGGAGGAGGATGAAAGGAGAGGATAACGCACAGGAGGGGGATGAGCCCTTCGGCGGTTGTTGTTGGTTGTCGGCTATTTCATTCGTTTTCTGAGATTTCCATCGACGTCTCTGCAGAGGGAGGACGAGGCGGAGGAAGATGAGGAGGCTGAGTAGGATGCTTCGGAGCTCCGTAGCCATTTTGGCCAAGGGGTGAAGTTCAAAATTACCGAGCACAGGTCCTTCCGACTGCGACTCCGATCGAATGGCTGTGCTGCCGCTCCTAGCTTTCCTGGCGACGGCCGCGAGCGTCCTCGTCGCCGAGGGGACGTGCCAGGCCGACGGATGCGTTGCCGACGAGAGCCCCGTGGACGACGACGCGGCCCTGCTGCAAGTTCCGCACGGCCTCAACAAGTCCAGTCATCCATACGCGGCGCTTCTGGACAGCATGATCTACGCGAACGGCAGCAGGGAACCGCCGCCCGTCCACCTTGCCGCGTTGCTGGGGCGGCCCGGCCGCCAGGTACAGGGCGTAATCCTAATCCGCCTGCCCAACGACTCCTCGATCGGCGCCGACTTCGAGTACGACATCTCCGGGCTGACGGCGAACCAGCTCCACGGCTTCCACATCCACGAGGGCCCCACGGACGGCGGCTGCGGCAACGACGACGAGTGCGGCGTGCCCTTCACAGGAGGCCACTGGAACCCCGCGGGTGCGGTGCACGGCGGCCCCATCGGCGACGCCCCGGGGCACGACGGCGACCTGGGGAACATCCAAGCTGACGCCAGCGGCCGCGCGCAGGGCACCATTTACTGGCCGCTGGACATCAACGACGTTCTCGGCAAGTCCTTCGTGGTGCACGCCGACCCGGACGACTTGAAGACGAACCCCACTGGGAACGCGGGAGATCGGATCGCCTGCGGCACCATCACGTTCATCGACGCCCTGCCCACGGTGGCGCCGCCCTGCCTACGGTGAGTCGAGGTGCTCCTAGAGGGGTGAGGGAGGCTCTCTCTCTCCAGGGCCAGGGGCGTGCAGAGGTAGACCCGCCTTGGCGATTATTGAATCGCTCCGCTCATTCCGCCGGCCCGTGGGGGCCTCTTGGGGGCCTCTTAGGGCCTCCAAGAGGCCACTTGGGGGCCTCTTAGAGCCTCTTGGGGGCATCTTCGGAGCCTCTTGGGGGCCTCCTGAAGGCTCTTGGGGGCCTCTTGGGGCCTCTTAGGGGCCTCTTTGGGCTTCCTGGAGGCCTCTCAGGACCGAGGGCTCGAAATGTTGTTTCGTGCTCCCTCTCTGGGGCCGCTCTTGGGGCGCTCTAGCGGCCCTCTTGGGCCGTCTTGGAGGCCTCTTGGGCCGTCTTGGGGCCCTCTTGGGCCGTCTTAGGGGCCCTCTTGGGGCCTCTTGGGCCCTCATGGGGCGATCTTGGGGGCCTCTTGGGCCGTCTTGGGGCGTCGGGAAGCCGAAAAGGTGGAAACACCCAAATCTGTCCAAAACCGAAGGAAACGTAATGATTTTTGCATCTTGGGGCCCTCTTGAGAGTGCTCTTGGAGGCCTCTTGGGGCGTCTGGGGGCCATCTTGGGCGTCTTGGAGCGATCTTGTGGCATCTTCGAGCCCTCTTGTATCATCTTGGGGGCCTCTTGGAGGCCTCTTGACCCTTCTTGGGGCTCTCTGGAGGGTCTCGAGGGCGGCGCCCAGACGGAAAACCATCTCTGACCCGACCCTGCCGGGGTACTTTTCCTCCGGGGACCCCCAGGGGCCACCCCCCGCGCGCGAAGTAGAAATATTGTAAAGCAGTTACCGGAGATCTTAGCACGCCTCTGGCCCGTTGGGCCGGCGAATTTAGTCAGCGCCCCCATCGTTTTTTTCGGCGGCGCGCCGATCTCTGAACCCAGAGCATCATCCATTCTGGCGGCTGGGCCCGCTGCACCGCAGGCTGGGGTGTGGGTCGCACTGCCTTGGCCAGTGCATTCACACGTCCAGCCTGCGCGAGCATCGTTTATTACCTAACAGCGCAGACTGATAGGTTGGGCTCAAAAGAGAGCATCTTGACTCCCCAGGGGGGTCTGGGCGGATGCCGGGGAGAATCCGGGTACTCCCGAGGACTCCCCACGGGGGTTTGGGCGGGTGCCGGGAAGGATCTGGGGACTCTCCAGAACACCATTCCCAGGCCACATTTTGAATGCCCGGAGCCAACTGTAGGCCGCTTCGTGTTCTTCGTGTTCCCAGAACACCATTCCCAGGCCACATTTTGAGTGCCCGGAGCCAACTGTAGGCCACTTCGTGTTTATTGTGTTCCCAGAACACCATTCCCAGGCCACATTTTGAATGCCCGGAGCCAACTGTAGGCCACTTCGTGTTTATTATGTTCCCAGAACACCATTCCCAGGCCACATTTTGAATGCCCGGAGCCAGCTGTTGGCCACTTCGTGATCTTCGTGTTCCCAGAACATCAGTCCTGTGCCATATTTTGAATGCCCGAGCTGAGGCAGGCTGAGGCCGAGGCAGGCTGAGGCCGAGGCAGGCTGAGGCTGAGGCTGAGGCACGCCGAGACAGGCTGAGGCTGAGGCCGAGGCAGGCTGAGGCTGAGGCAGGCTGAGGCTGAGGCTGACGCAGGCTGAAACCGAGGCAGGCTGAGGCTGAGGTTGAGGCAGGCTGAGGCTGAGGCAGGCTGAGGCTGAGGCTGAGGCTGAGGCTGAGGCTGATGCAGGCTGAGGCTGAGAGGCTGACGCTGAGGCTGAGGCAGGCTGAGGCTGAGGCCGAGGCAGGCTGAGGCTGAGGCTGAGGCAAGAGGCGAGGCTGAGGCTGAGGCTGAGGCAGGCTGAGGCTGAGGCTGTGGCTGAGGCTGAGGCAAGGCTGAGGCAGGCTGAGGCTGAGGCTGAGGCTGAGGCTGAGGCTGAGGCTGAGGCTGATGCAGGCTGAGGCTGAGAGGCTGAGGCTGAGGCTGCAGGCTGAGGCTGAGGCAGGCTGAGGCTGAGGAGGCTGAGGGCTGAGGCTGAGGCTGAGGCTGAGGCTGAGGCTGAGGCAGGCTGAGGCTGAGGCTGAGGCAGGCTGGCTGAGGCAGGCTGAGGCTGAGGCTGAGGCTGCAGGCTGAGGCTGAGGCAGGCTGAGGCCGAGGGAGGCTGAGGCTGACGCAGGCTGAGGCTGAGGCAGGCTGAGGCTGAGGCAGGCTGAAGGGAGGCTGAGGCAGGGAGGCTGAGGCTGAGGCTGAGGCTGAGGCAGGCGAGGCAGGCTGAGGCCAGGCAGGCTGAGGCTGAGGCTGAGGCTCGAGGCTGAGGCTGAGGCTGAGGCTGAGGCTGAGGCTGAGGCTGTGAGGCTGAGGCTGAGGCTGAGGCTGAGGCTGAGGCTGAGGCTGAGGCTGAGGCTGAGGCTGAGGCAGGCTGAGGCTGAGGCTGAGGCAGGCTGAGGCTGAGGCCGAGGCAGGCTGAGGCTGAGGCTGAGGCAAGCCGAGGCAGGCTGAGGCTGAGGCTGAAACTGAGGCAGGCTGAGGCATCCGTAGGAATCCCTAGGAATCCTTAGGAATCCCTAGGAATCCTCAGGAATCCGTCGGCATCTTTAGGAATCCGTAGGCATAGTTAAGCATCCTCAGGAATCCTTAGGAGTCCTCAGGAATCCTTAGGAATCCCTAGGAATCAGGATTCCTAAGGTTTCCTAAGGATTCCTATGGATTCCTAAGGATGCCTAAGGATGCCTTAGGAATCCCTAGGAATCCTTAGGATTCCATTGGATCCTAAGGCCGTTGCCACTGCGACTGTCATTGCGACTGCGACTGCGACTGCGAGAACAGCAGAATTCTACAACTGGATTCTCACCTGAATTTTTAGGGGGGATGCTTCCAGATATGCTTATACACATCGCTATTAGGTTGCTTTGCCGGGATAATGTTTTCATCATGGCTTGCTGAGCAAGCTAAAACATTGCTTCGGAGTTGGTTTCGAGGGGTTCATTGGGTCTGGTGGGTTGCATTGGGTGCTTGGCACTGGCACGTCTAAGGGTTCCTCCTTTTCCGCCCTCCCGCCCGCTTCCTTCGTGCACAGGCAGTTGCAGGTTTTCGAACATGCGCAAAGCCGAGTCTTGTCGTCGTCCTCGCCCTCGTCTTCTCTACCTGTTCTTCCCTTTCCT
>CAUYUJ010014387.1:259905-277405 GCA_963575745.1 Prorocentrum cordatum | reverse complement strand
GCATATCGCCACCTACATGTTGCTCGCGTCGTCCTCGTCGTCGTCGTCGTCGTCGTCGCTCGTCGCTCGTCGCGTCGTGCGCGCGGTCGCGGTTGTGGTGCCGGAACCACACGGCGGGGTGCGGGGGGCGTTACGTCATACCCCCCCGCCCCCCCCCCATGACGCCCGCCATCGCCGAACATAAAGAAACGCTCTCTTGTGCAATTCCAAGCCTTGCCACTCCTCCTCCTCCTCCTCCTCCTCCTCCTCCTCCTCCTGCTCCTCCTCCTTACTTGCGGTCAAGAGCGTTCTTTCAGCGTGTTGCTTCGGCGGTTCTGGCCACGTGCGCTTCGGCGGGACACGCTAACCGCGTCCTGGTCCCCAGGCGTCAACGTCCCGAGCCTTCCCCAGCTTCCCGCCTCACGGAGCGGAGCGAGACGCTATCAGCTCTCTGGGCATCGCTTGTCGCCAAGGCCGCCGCCGCGACACGCTAAGCAAAAGTTCCTGATTGTTGGACACTCGGGTTTGGGGGTCCTTACCGGTCGGGCCGGCGGGCCCAGGCGGGCTGCCTGCAAGTTGCGCTTCTCAACGGAGGAACGGACAACACACGCACACACACGCCCATACTCACAGGGAGACTGATCCGCACCTCGCGATGTGAGGCTGCGCTATAGGTGTGGGTGAAGGCTGTCGGACCCGAAGGGGGCCCCGCTTGAGTGGGGACCCCCCATCCGACAACACGCACCCATAGCCCTTGCCGAAGTCCACTCAGAGGAGGAAAAGGTACCGATACTGCTACCCTTCCCTCGTTTTCGCTCTCTCGGGCCTCCTGGGAGGCCCTCGTCGCCGCGGCTGGATTCGCCTCGACCTCTTGGTCAGAACGCGCCCGGAGAGAGGTCTGGGGGTCAGCGGTAGCAGTATCCTCTCGTTCCTCCATCCACCCCGATTAATTTGGGGGTCGTATAGGGCTGGGTGCTAGCTGTCAGCTCATGATCAACGACAACTCGCCGATCGGTTCGGCGAGCCGAGGGGGGCTGGGCCTGGGCACCAGTGCGGCGGGGCGCGCGGGTCTGGGCCCCTTTGCTGCCGAGCCCCGTGCGCAGGCTTCGTTCAGGTGGCACCGCACCGGCAGCTCATCGACGGTGACCGTGCGCCACCTCCCTCGCCGCAGGCCCAGACGTCTGGGCGTCGCTCCGTGAAAAACCGAAGCCACGAGGGGCGCCTCTTCCCCGCTTCGGGCCCAGGGGCTCTCGCATCGGAGGAAGGAGAGGCGACAGCATCATCACCAGGGGGCCGTGTCCAGTGAGGGGGTCCACGATGCCTCCCCGAGCTGAGGATGGGGGGCGTCTCGAGCGAGAGCCGGGGGGGGGGGCACACCACCAGGAGGACCCTCCCTGGCGCCCCTCGCTGGTGGTGGTGTCGCGCTTCCTTGTTCCTGCTCACGGGTCGGTGTGTCTCAGGGAGTCCCGCACAGGCCTGGGGCCAGAAGCTCTGGCCGGGGCCATACCGCGGCGCCGGACGTCTGGGCCAACGCCGCCTCTGCCGCCACGCTCTCTGCCGGCCTCCCACCCCCCACCGCGGTCGCGGCCTCCTCCGCGGGGTTCCGCCCTCGCGCCTCCTTCTGGCCTGCCCTGCCCTCCCGTGTCCTGCTCCTCCCCTTGCTCATCCTGCTTCCCCCCCGGAGAGCGCTTTTTTATTTCAAGAAGAAAATATTATCTCCTGGCGATAACGGGCGTGACCCATGGGGGGGGGAAGGGGGCAAGTCACGTCACGATTTGCGCCAGCGCCGTCTGGGAATGTTCAAGACTTGCTCATATCCAAACGGCGCCAGCACGAATCGTGACGTGACCAGGGGTAGGGGGGGAGGTGCCAGTCACGGGCGTTATCGTGAATGATACAAAGACGGGCTCTTGTCTCCTCCTCCTCCTCCTTCTTATCCTCCCCTGTCTTGTCGCCCTCCTCCTCCTCCTCCTCCTCCTCCTCTTCCTACCCTGTCTCGTCCTCCTCTTGCTCCTCTTCATCCTCCTCGCTCTGCCACCCGTCCATTCCCAAGACGGCAAGCAGAGTCCCGCTCACATATCTGCTCTCAAAGAAACGCGAACATGGGCTAAGGCAGGTGGATCAGCGACGATTCCTGTTTTGTTGCCCTCCATTTCTCTGGTCCGTGCGCACATCGGCCGCCAGGGCGCGTGCTCGCGCGATGCGAAACGTACAGCGCACGCTGTAATATGTATCGTTCACGGCGCGCACTGTGTGCGATGCTGCATTTTCAGCAGAAGGTGTGAATGGTCTGCCAGGTGAGTTGTTTTTCGAAGCGTTAGCTTGCGTTGGGCAATCGAGAGCTTCCAACACATTCGACAACCTCCGCCTCCCTCTCCCTCGTCCCCGCCCTCCTCCTCCCGCTCTCCTTCTCTACCTCCCTCCTCCTCTGCTGCTGCTCCTCCTCCTCCTCCTCCTGGCGTTCGGCCTCGTGGAGGGCGACCTGGAGCACGTCAGGTTCCTCGGCGAGGCCGCCAGGAAGGGCTCTCAGAACCTTGAGGAGTTCTCCTCTGATTCTTAGGGCGAGGGAAAGGTTGTTCAGTTTCCTCCCTTGACTCTTATGTCGCTCCACAACGATCTCCTGCTCCTCCTCCTCCTCCGCCTCCTCCTCCTCATCCTCATCCTCCTCCTCCTCTCTTCCCTCCTCTTTCGCAATGCCCTCCTGCTCCCCTCCCTTCCGCCCTTCTCCCACATGAAGCTGGTCAGCGTGTTTGCGCATCCTCATACTTCGCACGGCAAGATCTTGCTGTCAGGAGGGTTGTGCAATCTCGGCTGTGCTGCTGCCGTTTTTGTTCCCCAGCCCTCCTGTGTTGGTTCTCGTTTTGAAGAGAGCACTGGTGTTCGCTCCTTCGCCTTCTCCTCCCCCCTCCTCCTGCCTACTCCGGTGCTGTTCCCTGGGTGGCTGCGAGCTGCGCAACTGTCGCCTTTTTCTTATTTTCGGCCTCGGGGGGCCCTCGTCGGGCCCTGGGACCGTCGAGAAACGACCCGGGGCGAACGTTGGCCCTGGGGAGGGGGTCTGGACTTCCGGGGACCCCGCACTGAACAAATCGAGGCCTCGGAGCTTCGAGGCCCGCCCGCGGCCCAGGCTGGGGACCAGGCCGTGCGCGTCTGCATCGCCCGTGTGCAGCGTGCCGGCGTGCAGGAGCGTGTGGCAACGGCGCGCTCCCTGCGAGACCTGGCCCTCCCTCCATCCGAGGCTTCTGGATGGGGTCGGAGCAGATGGGGTCGGAGGATCGCGCCGCGTCGCCGATGCATCGCCGATGCGGCTCGATGCGGAGCCCGATTTTCTCCCCGCCGACGTCGCCAATGCATCGCCGACGTCGACGATGCATCGCCGGTGCATCGCCGATGCATCGAGGAAGCTTCTACACCAGCTGGGGGGCTTGGGCCTGGCGCGCGATGCGCAGGGAGAGCTGCAGACTGGCTTACGGCAGGAGGGCAACCCAGGTCTCCGACATCGGGGCCCAAAAATGTACACCACCACCACCACCGCCTCCCTAACCCCTTCTCTCCCCCAGAAAAGAGGAGAGGAAGAGGAGGGTAGAGGAGGGAGGAGCAATGGAGGTGGTGGTGGTGGTGTCTATTCTTGGGATCCGCATCCGACATCATGTTGTTTCTCAACGTCGACCCCTGGAGGTCTGAATCCCTTCCCCTGCTTGTTTTCCGTCCCTGGGTCGTCTCTCTGCGGGGCCCACCGAGGGCCCCCCCAGAGGCCGGAGGTCTGGGGACGACGACGACGTCGCTCCAAAGAGTCGCTCCCCCCTCCCCGAAGGCGACCCGAAGGGCCCCCTGCCCCGCGTGGCGCTGGAGGACGCGGCGTCCGCCACCGTCGGCGGCCAGAAGGCCCATGGCGTCCCTTGCTTCTAGACACCTTCGGGGATTGCAGACGCGTCTGTGGATTTCAGAGCCCTCCACGGGGAGAGGAGGAGGAGGAGGAGGAGGAGGAGGAGGAGGAGGAGGAGGAGGAGGAGGAGGAGGAGGAGGAGGAGGAGAGAGGAGGAGGAGGAGGAGGAGGAGGAGGAGGAGGAGAGGAGGAGGAGGAGGAGGAGGAGGAGGAAGGAGGAGGAGGGAGGAGGAGGAGGAGGAGGAGGAGGAGGAGGGAGGAGGAGGAGGAGGAGGAGGAGGAGGAGGAGGAGGAGGAGGAGGAGGAGGAGGAGGATATAGCTCGAGGTGAATTTGAAGGTGCGTTCGGGCTTGCGTGCTCACGGCAGGCTCGCGCCGCGTCGGCGCGGCGGTGGCGCTGGTGCGGGCGCTCGAGGCTGACAGACACTTGCGGCCTGATCCGTACCAGCCTTGAGTGATCTCAGCTGTCGAGCAGCAGGTGTCGGTCAAGGTTGAACGGTCCTTGCGCTGTCGGACTCCAGCATCCAGGTCGACGCGACAGGAGCCGATTTGCGACCTTTTGTGAGCCCCACCCTCGCGGGTTCAGTCCACGCTGGGGTATCGGGCACCCCCGCTGGCCCTCATTTGGCTGCATGCATCCTTCGAATTTTGAACCCCAGCCCGCGTTTCAGAAATCTGACTTGCAGGGGTAGGGTTCGCGGTTGCCTGACCAGGGTCCTCAGACGATCGTGGCCCAGGATATTCCCAAGACGGCCCCGAGCGGGTCCGACGAGAATTGCTGGCGCTGGCGAAAATGTCAGCCGATCTCCGACATGTTCGGGATGCTGGAGTTGATGTTACGTAGGGGGGAACGCGACTGCAAGTCTCTTCGCTGGCTTGACCATTGGTGCGGGCCCACTGCGGTGCACCGATCGCTAAATGCCATGCGATAGCAGCGGCTTGCGCGCTCTGGTTTGCCCCCCCCCTCGCCCCTAGAAAGCCGCGCATCCAAGGGCACTCTTGCCAATAGGGTCACACTTGCGGGTAGCCGCACACGCCGGTTTCGGCCAGACCTGGAGTACCAGAGACTCTGACACCATTGCGTTTCCCGCCTTCGAGCGCCACCGACGTCGAGCACACGTTGACTCTCGCGCGCGTGCGCATGCATTCTGGTTTCTCCGTCTGCTTGTGCTTCGCCCCGAGCTCTGCATCCGCTTCCTCCTCTTTGTCCTTGGCCGGCAGCCTGCAGCAGTCGCCAGCATTGCCGAGCAGCATCGGGCGGCACCGGCCAGGCCGGAGCGAGGAGTCCTGCCGCGCGACTCCGAGACACCCTTGAGGCCGGGATGCCCCCGTGCGTGGCGCCGACACCCCAAGACAATCGTCGCGTGGGCGCTGGCGAAAGTACCGTCCGATCTCCGCCGATGTTGGAGCTGGCGTCAGGAGGGACAGCTCGCCGGTCTTGGCCAGAACTGGGGCCCCGGGGGGGTTGGGCGGGCCCGACACCCTCGCGTTTCCCGCCGTCTCCTCCGAGCGCAGCAGGCATCGAGCCTGCACTCGCGCGCGTGTGCCTGAACGACGGGCGCCGTGGCCCTATCAGCTTGCTTCCCGCCCCATCTCTCGCTTCTGCTGCCACTTTCCCTTCCCCCTTCCCCCTTCCCCACCCTTCCGCCTTCCCGTCCTCCTCCTTCTCCTCCTCCTCCTTCTCCTCCTCCTCCTCCTCCTCCCCTGCTTACGGTCCGAAGGCTTTGGATAGCGTGTCGCTCCACCGGGTCTGGCCCACGAAGTTTCGGCGCGACACGGTATCCTATCCACTTCCCGCGGAGCGACACGCTATCCGCTCGCATGGCATAGCGTGTCGCCGGGGCCTCCGCGGCGACACGCTAAGCAAACGTTCCCGACCGTAGCGCGTGAGCTGACTGCCGCGGCTGTGCTGCGTGGCCTCTGCTGCTGCTGCTGCTGCTGCTGCTGCTGCTGCTGCTGCTGCTGTTGCCCATTCCGCGAATGGCCGGCGCCATCCTGCCAGGGGCTCGGGCATGTGCAGGTCCGAACCGGTCCGGCCTCTCCCCCTTTCCAGGGCTCATTTCGACTCCTCCGTCTCGGTTCGATTCGATTTCGATCGCCTTCGACTCCGATTCGATTCGTCGTCGGATTCCGATTTGGATTCCGACGTCTCGAAGGGAGTGGGTTCTCCTGCGCTTCCCTCGGGCCGCCGAAGACCAGGACAGGGACTGACCAGGACACTGGCAAGTCGGAGATGCGGCGCCCTGGCCTGCAAAGTCAGATTTTCTGCTGCGCTGCAGGGCTCGTGTCTTCGCCCGGGTCCAGGTCCACTGAGGCTCTTGCGGGTTCTCTCGGGGCTTTCTTGCCGGGGTATATATAATCCGGAAATGCTGCGGTGCAGTTCTTGTCCCGTGCCGCCGTCTGGAAAAGCTTGGTCTCGAGAGATGCGAGATGCTGGACGTCCTGGTCTGACGTGCCTGGGCTTGCGGGGACCTGCTCGCCCCCTGCCTCCCCGACAGCGCCGCCAGCACCGTGGCCCAGGGCCCCCCTCGTCCCGTGCGCGAAGACCACTCCGCCTTCATATGCATCGCGGGCCAGGCCAGAGCAGCCCAGCCCCCCCCCCTGGGTCCGGGGTGGCGCCGCAAGGGCGCGAAGGCGGCCGTGCGTCGCGCGTCGCGGGGCGCGAGCCGCGAAGTCTTGTGGCGGCAGCGCGGCCGGGCGTGCCGCGCCGGTCGTCGCGCCGTGGGCCGTTCATCTGGTGGCCGCGCCTGCAGCATGCGCCCCCCGCCGTCCTCAGAGGAGCGGGGAGCAGTCGTGGCAGGGAGGCGCTCCAAGGGTTCCACGTTCTCTCTCGTGGCCCCGTGCGGCCAGGGGGGTGACCATGGGCGAGTGCGAACGCCCGAGGGCCGCCTGAAGCTCTAGAGTTTTGGGGACGTATCCTGAGCCGATCGCAGACTGACACCATTCTCGTCCTTGGAGTCGGCTTGGAGTCTGAGGTGGCCCAGCACTGGTTCCAGCGAGCAGGAAGGGGCGGTGAGGTTGGAGGTTCTGGGTTCGAGCAGGTTTTTTTAAACAATTTTTCTGCGTCCAGGGGCTGTTTTCGGATCCTGGGTGAACATCTGCACCAGATGGGCCCGGGAGGGGTCTGGGGATGGATTTTTGAGCAGATTCGGCCCCATGCCTCTTCCAGGGTCCAACCCAGTTCAGACCCCCCGGCCGCCTCCAATCTCGTCCTGCCTCTGATGTCTGCGCCCTTCCCCCGGAGGTCATCCTCTGAAAGGAGCTCGTCGGCGCGGGTATCGGCGCCCGCCTCCCGAGGGGCGGAATCCCTCTCTCTCGAGCTCTTCCTCCCTCGGCATCCGCTGCTCCTCCATTTTTCCACGTCTGCAGGCGCAGTTCGCTGCCGCGCGACCCGCCGTAACTTCGACCGAGACGAGCCTCCCGCACCCCCGCGGACCCCAAACATGAAGTTCGATGCCCCCCCCTTGGCGCCTGCGCGCGTGGAGGAAGGTGCCAAACGCGCGCGTACCGCACGCATGCTCGATGCCTCCCCGCTCGCGCACGTGCTCCGTGCGCGCGCGCGTGCGGCCTCCGGCCGCCGCGTGCTCGATCCGCTCCATGGCGCCGGCACGCGCGTGAAGCCACGTGCCCCGTGCGCGCGTGCCACGCGCATGTTCGGTGCCTCCCCCCACCTCGTGCCGAAAGTCCGCCAGCCGCATGTTCGATGCCGGCCTTCGCGCCTTCATTCGTGAAAGCACGCGCTGCGTGCACGCCGGGGGGCGCATGCTGAATACCTCCCTGTGGCTCCTGCCCCCTTTTCGCACGTGATTCTGTCCACAGGCCACTCGCACCCTGCTTTTCACCCCCCTGGTCTTGGGCCAAAGGCCCTACTATTGAAAGAGGGAGTCCCCTCGTCCCCATGTTTCCGCGGGGCATTCCTCCAGCCATATTGATTCGCGAGGATTCTTGGGGCCCGGCAGCAAGCAGGAACGCCAGCTTTTCTACGCTTGTCTTGTGTTTTGTCACGATGCCCAGATGTCAGGATCCCTCCCTCCTCTGCGCGGGCTCGTTCCCCCCCCGAGTCCCGCTTCGCCCGAGTCTCATTTTGCTCGAGTCTTTTTAATTTCGCCCGAGTCTTGGGCGAGGCGACGCGCGACTCGGAGGGAGCGAGACGGGCAATACGAGACACGGGCGGATCAAAGCTGTTTCCCCTCTCCTCGTCCCCGTCCTTCTGGGCTCATGCCAGGCGTTTTTATGAAGACTGGCCGCATCAGTCCCTCCCCCGCCGCGCGGCGCGCGCGTTGGCCGCAGAGGGGTGCGCGAGAGCCCGCCGATCCTCACGGACAGAGACTTCGCGCCGAGACCGGTTTGGGGGAAAAGGCCTCGCCCTTCCGCCTCCTCCGCCAGGTCCTGGGCCGTAAGTTCGGCCACGTTGGCAGGACACTCATCTGTTCCTTTTGCGTTTCACCTCGTGTCGATCGGATTGTGGTGACACGCTGGCCTCACCGAGGTCGTTGCTTGGAGGTGTCCGTTCCCTCCTTCCCCCTCCCAGCATTGTGCGTGCCAAATCGCCTCTCCTCGCGTCGCCCCAGGCTCCTAACAGGAAGAGGCTAGGTGTGACGAGGGCTTGGGGCAGCCCTTGCCTGGGAGGGGTACTCTTCGTGTTTGGGCTCTTTACCTCGGGGAGGGCGTGATCCACCGCCGCTTCACTGTGGAAAATTCCCCCCCTCTTCCTCCGGAACCCGGGGGTCCCCCCCCCTCCGAAAATCCTCCCCCCCTGCAGGACCCCCCTCCCCCCCCCCCCCCCTCCCCGCGGCAAACCCCCCCCGCCCTCCTCTAACCTCCCCCCCCCGCCCTCCCGCCCTCCCCTCAGGAAAACCGAGGGGGTCACTACCGGTTCGACCCCCCCCCTCCTGGAAAACCGAGGGGGGTCAGTACCGGTTCGAACCCCTCCCCCCCCAGTCCATCATGAAAAGGGGGGGGTCCCTACCAGTTCGAACCCCCCCCCCTCCCGTCGAAAACCGAGAGGAGGGGGTCCCTACCGGTTCGAACCCCCCCCCCCTCGAAAACCGGCGCGCGGTCACTACTGGTTCGAACCCCCCGCCCCCCCCTCGCCGCCGGCAAACGATGCCCGCTCCTCGGGACAGTTGGAGAATGGCGGGGATGTTGGGACAGTGATGGGAACGGTGGTGGTGGGGACAGTGGTGCGGGGACAGTGGGACAGTGGTGCAGACAGTGCATGGCGGGGTCACTACCGGTTCGAACCCCCCCCCTCGAAAACCGGGGGGGGTCACTACTGGTTCGAACCCCGCCCCCCCCACCCCCCGAAAACCGGGGGGTCACTACCGGTTCGAACCCCCCCCTGAAAAACGGGGGGGGGGGTCACTACCAGTTCGAATCTCCCCCCCCCCCCCTCCCTCGAAAACGGGGGAGGTCACTACCGGTTCGAACCCTCTCCCCCCCCCACACGGTCACCGCCAGCAAACGACTCCCGGTCATTGCCACCGTCCGCACTACACCCCCCACTGCTGTCCCAGCACCACTGTCCTGACCACCACTGTCCCCACTTTTCCCACCACCGTCACCACTGTCCTCACCAGTGCCCCCACCATTGTCGCACTGTCCCCACTGTCCCCACCACTGTTCCCACCACGGTTCCACTCTCCCCACTCTTTCCCCACGGCCCCAACCACTGCCCGACTGTCCCCACTGTCCCCACTGTCCCACTGTCCCCGCCGCCGTCCCACTGAGCTGTCCCTCTGTTCCCACCACTGTCCCCACTCTTCCCACCACTGTCCCTACTGTACCGTTGTCCCATTATCCCACCGCCGTCCTCGCCACCGCCCTCACCACTGTCGCCACCACCACTGTACCCTCCACTCACTGTCGCACTGTCCCCACTGTCCCCGCCACTGTTCCCACCACGGTTCCACTGTCCCCACTTTCTCCACGGCCCCAACCACTGTCCCACTGTCCCCATGGTCCCACTGGTCCACTGTCCCCGCCGCTGTCCCACTGAGCTGTCCCACTGTTCCCACCACTGTCCCCACTGTCCCCACCACTGTCCCTACTGTACCTCTGTCCCATTATCCCACCGCCATCCTCGCCACCGCCCTCACCACTGTCGCCACCACCACTGTACCCTCCACTGTCCCACTGTTTCCACCACATTCACACTGTCCCGACACCACTGTCCACATCACCACCTTCCCCACCACTGTCCCACTGGTCCACTGTTCCCACCATTGTCCCCGCTGTCCCCACCAGTGCCCTCACCAGTGTCGCACTGTCCCCACTCTCCCCGCCATTGCCCCACCACGGTACCATTCTCCCCACTTTCCCCACGGTCCCCACCACTGTCCCACTGTCCCCACTGTTCCCACCACTGTCCCACTGTCCCCGCCGCTGTCCCACTGAGCTGTCCCTCAGTTCGAACCCCTCTCCCCCCCCCACACGGTCACCACCAGCAAACGACTCCCGGTTCTTGCCACCGTCCGCACCACAACCCCCACTGCTGTCCCAGCACCACTGTCCTGACCACCACTGTCCCCACTTTTCCCACCACCGTCACCACTGTCCTCACCAGTGCCCCCACCATTGTCGCACTGTCCCCACTGTCCCCACCACTGTTCCCACCACGGTTCCACTCTCCCCACTCTTTCCCCACGGCCCCAACCACTGCCCGACTGTCCCCACTGTCCCCACTGTCCCACTGTCCCCGCCGCCGTCCCACTGAGCTGTCCCTCTGTTCCCACCACTGTCCCCACTCTTCCCACCACTGTCCCTACTGTACCGTTGTCCCATTATCCCACCGCCGTCCTCGCCACCGCCCTCACCACTGTCGCCACCACCACTGTACCCTCCACTCACTGTCTGCACTGTCCCCACTGTCCCCGCCACTGTTCCCACCACGGTTCCACTGTCCCCACTTTCTCCACGGCCCCAACCACTGTCCCACTGTCCCCCTGTCCCACTGTCCCCGCCGCTGTCCCACTGAGCTGTCCCACTGTTCCCACCACTGTCCCCACTGTCCCCACCACTGTCCCTACTGTACCTCTGTCCCATTATCCCACCGCCATCCTCGCCACCGCCCTCACCACTGTCGCCACCACTACTGTACCCTCCACTGTCCCACTGTTTCCACCACATTCACACTGTCCCGACACCACTGTCCCCATCACCACCTTCCCCACCACTGTCCCACTGGTCCACTGTTCCCACCATTGTCCCCGCTGTCCCCACCAGTGCCCTCACCAGTGTCGCACTGTCCCCACTCTCCCCGCCATTGCCCCACCACGGTACCATTCCCCCCACTTTCCCCACGGTCCCCACCACTGTCCCACTGTCCCCACTGTTCCCACCACTGTCCCACTGTCCCCGCCGCTGTCCCACTGAACTGTCCCTCAGTTCGAACCCCTCTCCCCCCCCCCACACGGTCACCGCCAGCAAACGACTCCCGGTTCTTGCCACCGTCCGCACCACAACCCCCACTGCTGTCCCAGCACCACTGTCCTGACCACCACTGTCCCCACTTTTCCCACCACCGTCACCACTGTCCTCACCAGTGCCTCCACCATTGTCGCACTGTCCCCACTGTCCCCACCACTGTTCCCACCACGGTTCCACTCTCCCCACTCTTTCCCCACGGCCCCAACCGTTGTCCCACTGTCCCCACTGTCCCTATGGTCCATTGTCCCCGCCGCTGTCCCACTGAGCTGTCCCAGTGTTCCCACCACTGTCCCCACTGTCCTCACCACTGTCCCTACTGTACGTACCTCTGTCCCATTATCCTACCGCCGTCCTCGCCACCGCCCACACCACTGTCCCCACTCTTCCCACCACTGTCCCTACTGTACCTCTGTCCCATTATCCCACCGCCGTCCTCGCCACCGCCCTCACCACTGTCGCCACCACCACCGTACCCTCCACTCACCGTCGCACTGTCCCCACTGTCCCTACCACTGTTCCCACCACGGTTCCACTGTCCCCACTTTCTCCAAGGCCCCAACCGTTGTCCCACTGTCCCCACTGTCCCTATGGTCCATTGTCCCCGCCGCTGTCCCACTGAGCTGTCCCAGTGTTCCCACCACTGTCCCCACTGTCCTCACCACTGTCCCTACTGTACGTACCTCTGTCCCATTATCCTACCGCCGTCCTCGCCACCGCCCACACCACTGTCCCCACCACCACCGTCCCCACCACTGTCCCACTGTCCCCACTGTTCCCACTATTGTCTTTGCTGTCCCCACCAGTGCCCCCACCAGTGTCTCACTGTCCTCACTCTCCCCGCCATTGTCCCACCACGGTACCATTCTCCCCACTTTCCCCACGGTCCCCACCACTGTTCCATTGTCCCCACTGTTCCCACCACTGTCCCACCGTCCCCGCCGCTGTCCCACTGTGCTGTCCCACCGTCCCCACTGTCCCCATCATTGTCCCTACTGTACCTCTGTCCCATTGTCCCACCGCCGTCCTCGCCACCGCCTTCACCACTGTCGCCACCACCACTGTACCCTCCACTCACTGTCGCACTGTCCCCACTGTCCCCATCACTTTCCCCACTGTACTACTGTCCCACCACTCTCCTCACCACCGCCTTCACCACTGTCTCCACCACTACCGTCCCCACCACTGTCCCGCTGTCCCCACCACTGTCCCGCTGTCCCCTCACCGCTGTCCCCACCACCACCGTCCCCACCACCACCGTCCCCACCACTGTCCCTCTGTCCCCGCACCACTGTCCCCACCACCACCGTTCCCATCACTGTCCCAACATCCCCACCATTCTCCAACTGTCCCGAGGAGCGGGCATCGTTTGCCGGCGGCGAGGGGGGGGCGGGGGGTTCGAACCAGTAGTGACCCCTCCCTTGTTTTCGAGGGGGGGGGGTCGAACCGGTAGTGACCCCCCCCCGGTTTTCGAGGGGGGGAAGGGTTCGAACCAGTAGTGCCCCCTCCACCCCTTTTCATGATGGACTGGGGGAGGGGGGGGGTTCGAACCGGTAGTGACCCCCCCCGGTTTTCCGGAGGGGGAGGGGGGGGGTTCGATCCGGTAGTGACCCCCCCCGGTTTTCCGCCAGCAGCGGTAGAACACACTCTAACTTCGAAATGACAGCCGTTTTTGGTATCTTCATTGGACGTTGGGCCTTCGGCGAATGACCTCGTGCTCTTGATCCACGTTCTTACGGCCATGCTTCAACTTTACTGCAGCTAGCCCCCCCGCTCCTCCGCTTTCGCATTTCTGGGCATCATAGAGAGCCCTCTTCGCTACGGCTGCGTCCGCGTCGACATCCTGGTCCGATGGCGCCTAAGTCTGGGGAGCATTTGTATTGTTATCTTTTGTCGTTCCCCATGGATCTCCCGGGTCAGGCAAGTAACCCGGCGCGACCCCAATAAGAGGCATCTCTTTGTTGAAGGCATGGGTTACAATGCCATGGCATGCCATAGAAGTAACGAATTGCACACCTTTCTAATGTAACGCATGCGTTGCACAGCATAGAAACGCATAGCACAGTATTGCCGAGTGGATAACGGCATATCAGCATTGCATATCATTGAATGACAGCAGATCTCGATCTCGGACGGCTAAGGGTAGCAGGACCCACACGGAAAGGCCTTCAGGGACCACGCGCCGTTGGGTATGTAAGGCCATCAGGTTGCACACGGCATCAGTGTGCCATGCCACACGATAGTGCGATGCTCAAGCCACACGGCAAATCATAGTTTTGCATGACATCGCTTGGCCCAGCATATCGTAACGTAGTATAGCTCTGCATTGCATTGCACAGCTTAGCGTAGCATTGTCATTCATGAGACAGTATAGTACCGCATATGATAGCACTGAATTCTATAGCGCTACATCAACGTGGAACATCACATGCCATACTGCAGCCGAGTCGTAAACTTGCTTGACATGGCAACACACAGCGTCGCATGGCGTAGCACAGCGTGTAGTTGAGTTATTGTGCATTTTGCATGCCGTGCCGTATCGTGGCGGCACATCAATGCGTAGCTTAGCATGTCGTTGCACGGCATATCATGAGAGCAGCACACAGCACTGCAACTCAAAGTATAGCATTGACGTGCTAGAGTAGCATGGCTGAGCCTAGTAGCCAGCTGCCTTCAGCAATTCCGCCACCGTTCCAGCGCAGCATTCTGGGTGGCCGATCTTCGAGAGGGCACGGGGGGTTGCTGGGAGCCTCTTGCGGCAGAAGGCTCGAATTCTTGGGTCGTGCTCCCGCTCTGGCCCTTCTTGGGGCCGTCTTGGGCCTTCTTGGGCAGTGGGCGCCTGTTGGGCCGTCTTGGAGCTCTCGTGGGGGTCTCCTGAGCCGTCTCGGGGGAGTCTTGGGGGCCTCTTGGGTCGTCTTGGAGCGTCGGCAGCTCGAAGACGCGAGAACCCCACACACTCGAGAGAGCTTGGAGGCCTCTTGGGGGCTCTTGTTTGGCCCTCTTGGGGCCTCCTGAGCCCACTTCGGGCGGAGGGCTCGAATTGTCGGATAGTGTTCACCCTGTTGGGCCCTTCGTGGGACCGTCTTGACGCTCTCTTGGGCATTCTTGGGCGCTTCTTAGGGCATCTCGGAGCTCTCCTGGGCCGTCTTGCGACCCTCCTGGGGGCCTCTTGGGCCGCCTGGGGGCAGTCCTAGTGGCCTCTTGGGTCGGCTTGGGACGTCGGAAGCTTGAAGAGGCGAGAACCCGCGGAAGCTCGAAGAAGCGAGAGCCCGAACGCCATTGAACAACCTCAAAGAACACAACAATAATGTTAGCCTCTCGAGACCCTCTTGGAAGGCAATTTCTTGGGGCTCTCTTGGGGCGCCTCGAAGGCCTCTCGTGCCGTCTTTGCGCCATCCTGGGCCGTCTGGTGGCCCAAGTGGCCCGTCTTGGAGCAGCATGGGGCCGTGGCGGAGGCACTTGGGCCTCGGCAGCGCGAACATTTAGTGTGTTGCGGGTGTGTGTGCCTCGGAATGAGGGGGCGATGCCTGCGGCTGCGTGCGAGGAGAGTGGGGGGGGCTTGAACACATATCCGGTCGAAGGACCCAACATTATGCTGTTCTGAGTGCCGCGGTGTGGATACTGCTCTCGGTGGAGCTCCCTGTGGGGCCGCGACACGTGTGAGGGGTGTGCTGGCATGGGGGTGGAACCGCATGCGAGCGCAGCCATGGGGGCTTTCGGTGGAGCTCACTATGGGCCACGAAACGTGTCAGGGGTGTGCCGAAATTTGAGTTGAACTGCATGCGAACCCTGTCACGGGGTCTTTCATTGGAGCTCCATATGGGGCCACCAAGTGTCTGAGGGGTGCGCCGACATGGAGGGTGGAGCCGCATGCGAACGCAGCCACTGGGACCTTCCGTGGAGCTCTCCATGGAGCCACAAAACGTCTGAGGAGTGTGCCGACATGGAAGGTGGACCCGCATGTGAAAGCAGCCTTTGGGGCCTCAGGTGGAGCTCCCTGTAGGGCCACGAAGTGTGAGGGGTGTGCCAGAATGGGAGGCGAAACTGCCTGCGAACGCAGCCTGTGGGGCTTTCGGTGGAGCTCCCTGTGGGGCCGCGACACGTGTGAGGGGTGTGCTGGTATGGGGGTGGAACCGCATGCGAACTCTGCCACGGCGGCCTTCGTTGGAGCTCCCTATGGGGCCACGAAACGTGTGAGGGGTGTGGCGAAATTGGGGTAGTAATGCGAACCCTGCCACGGGGGCTTTCGTTGGAGCTTTCCATGGGGCCACGCAGCGTGGGAGGGGGGTGCCAAAGTGAGGGGAGTGACGGGAGGAGGGAGGAGCGGGAGGAGGAGAAGAGGAGAAGGAGACGCGGGGACTGTCTCTTCAAAACGAGGACCCAACACCGCAGGATGGTTGGGAATAGAAAGCAGTGATGGAGGGACGCCCGAAGCTGAACCAGATTATGTCGCAAAGTGTACTGTCTCAATCCGTGGGACATTGACGGAGTTGGCCCTTGGAAGCTCTCTTGGGACGTTTTGTGGGGCTCTCGTCAAGTGTTTTCCGGGCTTCTGGAGCCGTTTAGGAGCCGTCGCGGGCGTCTCGGAGCGAGATGTGGGGCGTGTCGGGGCCCTCTTGGACAGTCTACCGCTTGCTCGTGAAGGAGTGCCCCGAGGCCCCCAACAATCGCGGCACCGCCCGCACCGTCAGTAGTGATTTCTGCGGCTGACGTTCTCAGTTTTCGCCGTGCACGCAGGGGGAAACGGGCGAGAACCCACGTCTACAGACGGCGGGCATCTGTCAAAATACGTTTTGGAGCCGTCGTGGGCGTCTTGGAGCAAGATGTGGGGCGTGCTGGGGCCCTCTTGGACAGTCTACCGTGTGCTCGCTAAAGGAGTGCCCTGGGGCCCCTGGCAATTGTGGCACCGCCCGCACCGTCAGTAGTGATTTCCGCGGCTGGCATTCTCAGTGTCCGCCGTGCGCGCATGGGGAAAAGGGCGAGAACCCACGGTTGCAGACGGCGGGCATCTGTCAAAATACGTTTTGGAACCGTCGTGGGCATCTTGGAGCCAGATGCGGGCCGTGCCGGCGCCTTCTTGGACAGTCTACCGCGCGTTCGCGACGGATTCCCCGGGGGCACCGGGCAATCACGGCACCGCCCGCACCGGCTCGTCTTCGAAGCTTCGTGCAATGGTTCGGGGCCTGTTTGGTGGCATGTGGGCAGTCGTGGCGCGGTCGTGGGAGCGCCCTGGGCTGAAAGAAGCGTCTGGTAGCAGAAAACGTGGGCATTCGAAACACGTTATAACCCGTGGGACATTGACGGGGCTGGCCCCTCGAAGCCCTCTTGGGAAGTTGTGTGGGGCTCTCGTCGAGTGTTTCCGGGGCTTCTGGAGCCGTTTCGGAGCCGTCGTGGGGCGTCTTGGAGCGAGATGTGGGGCGTGCTAGGGCCCTCCTGGACAGTCTACCGTGTGCTCAAGAAGGACTGGCCCCTGGCGCCCCCGGCAATAGCGGCACCGCCAGCACCGCCAATAGTGATCTCCGCGGGTGACATTCTCAGTGTTCGCCGTGCGCGCATGGGGAAACAGGTGAGAACCCACTTGTGCAAACGGCGGCCATTTGTCAAAACACGTCGTGGAGCCGTCGTGAGCGTGTCGGGGCCCCCTTTTGGGTGGAAGAGGGTGTTCGGAGATGTGGGAATAGGTTGGCGAGGGCTGTCCACGATGCTGTCACTGGGGGGGCCCTTGGGGGTCAGGAGGCGGTAATTCGGAGCCTTACGGAGGTTGTTTGAAGTTGACTTGGAACATCATTCATCGTGCTCGCCGCGCACGCATGGAGAAATTGGCGGAAACCCACGTTTACAGATGGCGGGCATTTGTCAAAATACGTTTTGGAGCTGTCGTGGGCGTATTGGAGCGAGATGTGGGGCTTGTTGGGTCCCTCTTGGAGAGGCCTGTTGCGTGCTCGCGAAGGATTCATCTGGTCCCCCGCCGGCAGCAAGGATTTCAGCGGCTGACATTTCCAATGTGGGGACGGGGCGAAAACCCAGCAGTAGTTGTAGTTGTAGTAGCGGTCGTCGTAGTAGTAGTAGCAGTAGTAGTAGTAGTAGTAGTCGTCGTAGTAGTAGTCGTAGTAGTAGTAGTAGTAGTAGTAGTCGTCGTCGTCGTCGTCGTCGTCGTCGTCGTCGTCGTCGTCGTAGTAGTAGCAGTAGTAGTAGTAGTAGTAGTAGTAGTAGT
>CAUYUJ010014387.1:165322-255322 GCA_963575745.1 Prorocentrum cordatum | reverse complement strand
ACATGCGGAGGGGAGAGGTAAGGGATGGGAGGTGGGAGGAGGAGAGGAGAGAAGCTGGAACGCGGGGCGCTGTCTCTTTACAATGAGGACCCAACACCACAGGACGGTTGGGAAAAATCAGGTTCTCGGAGACTTGGGCAGGAAACTCTTGGCTGGGTGTCGGCACCTCGGCTCCGAATCCTGGCGGAGACCACCGCAGGGCGCCCTGCTCCCCCGATTTGAGGAGCTGGGGCCGCCATGGACTGCCCTGGCGGCCTGCTGGGGCCAGCCTCGACCACCTCCAGGGGCCTGCCTGTGCAATTTCAAGCCTTGCCACTGCTCCTCCTCCTCCTCCCCCTCCTCCTCCTCCTCCTCCTCCTCCTCCTCCCCTTCCTCCTTCTCCTCCTCCCCTCATCCTCCGTACCTGCGGTCGGGAACGTTCTCTCAGCGTGCTGCTCCGCCACCTCTGGCCCACCGCGCTTCGGCTAGACACCGCTGAGCGCTGCCCAGTGCCCCCAGGCGTCACTGCCGCGGAGCCTTTCCCAGCCTCGCAGGGCACGGCGAGTCGCCGGGGCCGCCGCCGCGGCACGCCAAGGAGAAGCCTTTGGCTGTAATGTGAGCAGCTCGGCCCCAGAGCTCCCGCCCAGTGGCGGCCCGCGCGGTCCCGCGCCCTCCGCTTTCCTGGGGGCCCAGGGCTGAAGTTCTGCATGCTTCACCTCCCTGCTGGTCTTCTCGTCGAGAGGCCTGCGTGGACTGCCGATCCGATCCGATCCTCCATCTCGCCCTCCAACTCCTCTCCCTTCTCTTGGGCATCCGTCGCCGGTCTTCACAGACCCTTCTGTGCCTCGGCAGGCGGGAGCTAGGTTATATATATTGATTTAAATATGTATGTCCGTACGCTGATTCTGATCGCTCTCCTCGGGGGCCACGCCTCGGCAACCAACTAGGCCGGCACGAAGTTCCTCGAAGAGAAGGGCGAGGAGGGGGGCGTCATCACGCCGAAGTCAGGTTTGCTGTGCAAGGTGCTCAGGGTGGGCGAGGGGAATCACCACCCGCCCCCAGACTCTCCGTGCGAGTGCCACTACAAGGGCACCCTCATCGACTGCACGTAGTTCGACTCCTCGTACGACAGGGGTCAGCCCACCACCCTCGCACCCAAGCAGGTGATCAAGGGCTGGACGGAGGCCATGCAGCTGATGGTCGAGGGCGACAGGTGGGAGATGTAGATCCCCTCGGACCTGGCGTACGGCGACCGGGGCGCAGATCCCCCGGAGTGCCGCTGTCGCCTTGCAGAAGGAGCTCCTGAAGATCAAGGGCGGCAAAAACGAGAGGCAGGAGGCATGAGGGCCACTGCGACGCTCCATGGCGCCTGGCCCCACCACGCCCTGGGGCTCGAGCTAAACTGTGTTTTGGCGATTTCTTGAGCCGTTGTCGTTTTTTATTTCGTTTCGCAGCAAAGCCGGAACGACGACAGAATGAAGGGACACGAGAACAACACGAAAACGAAACATTGTTTTGCTCGAGCCCTGCTCCACAACAAGCAACAATTATACGGACGCCCTCAATGGATTGTTCCTGGGCCTCGGGGGAGGGATGCGGTGTACAAGCGGCCACCGAGACCCATTGATTTCATGCCCGACACCCTCCTTCTGAAGGCGCAGGCTCGCGAACTGGCCAGCGGGTATCCGTGCATCGATTTTCGTACCGTAGCGTCCTGTGCCGACGCGACAGCGACGCGACGGTAACGACAGTTGGCAGCGAAGCCAGGGCGACTACGACGAGGCGGTGAGGAGGGCGCCACGTCAAGACGGTGGCGAGTGCGAGGGCCCTCCCCTCCGCCCCCTCGCCTCCTCCTCCCCCTCGCCCTGGGCTTCCTCGCCTCTTGCTCTTCGTCGTCGTTCGCGTCGCGTCAGTGTGCTCGTTCGTCCGTCGTCGTCGTCGTCGTCGTCGTCGTCGTCGTCGTCGTCGTCGTTGTCGTGCCATCCGTCGTCCTCGCCGTCGTCGTCGTTCGCCCTCGTCGCCGTCCTCGCTGCTCGGGTGCGCGCGATGCCAATCCAGTTCTTGCCTCTGGATTTGGCTCGGCTTTCTCCTTCCCCGTAAAAAGGTTCTGGAGGGCGTATTCTCTGAAGTAACCTCCCTCCTCCTCTTCCTCCTCCTCCCGAGGAAGAGCATGAGTAGGGCCTGTAGCCTTCCCTACCTCTTATCGCCTGGCCCCCCTGCCACCTCTCCCTCCTCTCAAACCTCCACCTGAAGCCACTTGTGGGGGCGTGCATGCATTTTCTCCTCCTTTCCTGGGCCTTGGCGAGGCCCCCTCGTCGCTACAGCTGGAAGCGGCTCGGAAAACTGGTCGCGATGGTTCCTGGGAAGGGTCTGGAGACTGGGCCTGACGGGAGCTCTGATTGATTGAAGGAAGGTTGAAGGACAAGCATGGCAAAGACGATATTATTGAGCTTCTGCGCGTGCGATTTTCATAAGCGATCCACCCCATTGTCTGAGTCCATGCGGACACCGAGTGGACCTGGGGTCGAGCCCACTCGGCCGCCGAACGAGTCAAGCTCCCCGCACCCTGTTGGATTTGAGACCTTTCGGCCGCCCATTCGGCGAGTGGGCTCCGAAGGGAACCTCGGGGATGGATTGGCTCATGGGACAGCGTGGCCCACAGAGGAGGCCACTCGGGGCATAGTGCCGACGTTTTGAAGACCTCGGCGAGCTCCCTAGCTGCCCGAAGGGGTCTTGCCGTTTCTCCCTGGGGCTACGAAAACCACAAAGCTGGTCTGTTCCTCTACTTCTCTTTGGCTCCCTATGCCTGTCTGTCCGATGGCGACGAGGTCTCGGGCTGGAGCGAGCGCGACAGCTTGTGCCTGTGGCGTCCCTGATGGGAACCTGACCCGGCCCGACCTCTCGTGGCATTGTCGAATTCCGCCATTGCGTCGACGAGTGCAGTGTGTCCATGGCGTCCTCCCTCCCCCCAGACGGTCTTGAGATTCTCCAGACTGGATGTTGCAGTAGCAGATGGAGCAATCGTAGTTCTAGTTCGTTCTCTTTGTCTGTCTGTCGGCTGCCCTAGGCGGGCCCTCCTGCCGGCACGCAGCCTACCGCCCCTCCCCCCATCAGGGCCAGCCTCTGACTGCTTGGTGCGCGCTCGGTCGCTCGCTCGCGCTCGACGACTGACGCGTGACCCGGCTGAGCCACCGCGACTCCCCCGCAGCGGCTGCTGCACCCCCTGGCGCCGCTCCAGCGGCTGCTGCCCCCGGAGCGCGGGCGGCGCCCGCCGGGGCCCCTGCGGCGCCCGCGGGCGCCGCGACACCCACGCCCGCCACAGCTCCCGCGAGAGGCCCTTCCGCGGGGCCCGCCGCCGCCATGAACGGCGCCGCCGCCGCGGCTGCCGTCGGCGTCGCCGGCGCCGCCCTGGTCGCCGTGGTCGTCGCCGTGGCCATTGTCGCCGTCGTGGTCGTGGTCGTCGCTGCCGTGATCGCTGCCGCCGCCGCTGCGGTCGTGGGTCCGGCGGAGCGGATATCGTTGAGGTTGCAGTGTGGATGCGAGGAACTTCCCGCGGCGATTCGGTTGCGAGATTGATGCGTGTGACACATGAGTCGCTCCTGGCCTCGCCAATGGCGGGCGACGGTCCGATGCGATTTCGGTCGGCAGCAGCTGCCAGCAGCATCAGCAGGAGGAGGAGTGCCTGGGGGGGTGCCTTGGTGGGGTGCCCTGCAGGGGTGCAGGGGGGGCGGCATCGGCGGGTGCCCAGCGGGACGTGCCCGGGTGTGTGTGTGTGTGTGTGCGTGCGTGAGAGAGAGAGAGAGAGAGAGAGATACACCTACAGGTAGAAGTAGCCTACTGCGTTTTCTGCAAAGTGGTGGGGTGGGGCGGTTCTGCAGGGGCCCTTAGGAGGCGCCGTCCCAGTCTGGAGGATTGCGGGGCCAGATTCGAACTGGTTCGGTATGGCCGCTCGGGTCGGCTGGTCGGCGGTTTGGCTTTCCTGCCATTTTCCCTCTTGCTCTACCTGGTCCTTCTCCAGAGTGCCATCCTTCTGCTCCTGCTGCTGCTGCTCCTCCTCCTGGCGCAATCCAGTTCGTGCTTCGATTGAACCCGCTCGCGATCCAGTTTCCGCTTCGGTAGGCTCTCGCGCGATCTGGCTGCGGGGCCGGTTTGCCAGCGATTCGCCGTGATACGGTTGCGGGCGATGCGGTCAAGGTTTTCCGAGTCGGTGCAGGGCTGATTTGGCAGCGGCCGCCGTTGCCGTCGTCGTCGTGTGTCGACGCCGTGGAGGAACGCGCTCGTTTCGGCCAGAGCTGGGGCCCTGGAGGGGCCCTGTACCCTCGAGGTAGCTCGAGGGACCACGTAGCTCGAGCAACTGAGGTGAGAGCGAGACACTCGAGCCGGGCTCCCCGATCTTACCTCTCCGAACACCGCCGACGTCGAACGTGTCTTCCCGCGCGCGCGCACGTCGTGCCGTCAGCAAAGTGCTTGCGCACCGGGGGTGAGACAAGAGCTTGTCAGTGAGAGCGCTCGTGCAGCAGCATATGGCAGCATCGACTCAGCAGCATCGGCTGCGTCCTCCTGACCGCGTGTGGCGGGGGGGGCATTCGCTGCCGCGCCCGTCTGGATGGGCGCGACGTCGTTGGACCCTCACGCTTTCATTCTTTTGTTCGCTCTCTCTCTCTCTCTCTCTCTCTCTCCTCTCTCTCTCTTACTCTCTGTCTCACTCTCTGTCTCTCTCTCTCTCTCTTTCTCTGTCCCTCCCTCTCTCTCTCCTCTCTCTCTCTCTCTGCGCATATGTTTGTTTTCTCTCTGGCTCTCTCTCGTTCTCTCTCTCTCTCTCTACCTCTCTCTCTCTCTCCTCCCCCTCTCTCGCGCTCACCCTTTCTCTTCCGTTGTTTCTCTATCTGTTTTGTTATATCACTCTCTCTCTCCTCTTTCTCTCTCTCTCTCAATATCTTCTTGTTTCCCTCTATATCTCTCTCTTGCGCCTGGGTGGTGGGTTGCCGCCACCAGTAGGGCTTCGCTGGGCCTCCGATTCTCTATCATTATTCTCGGATGGGATCGCGACTGCAACTTCTCCCCCGCAGAGGCTGGGACTGTAGTGACTACGGAACTGGGCATGTCGTCGCCGTCTCCGCCCCATCGCCGCCTCGTCGTCGCCCGTCGTCTGGGCCTGCGGGTCGGTCTGGCGGCTACGTCGTTGCCATCCCCGCCTTGTCGCCGCCGCGTCGCCGCCCGCCCGCCTTCGCCTCGCATAGACTCTCCTTCTGAAAAGAGTACAGTATCAATTCGGATTCCCCCCCCGGAATGAACGGTTCACCTTTAATCTTGCAGGTTGTATATGGTTTGGCCCCACCGTCCATCTTGAATATGATTTCGTATTATCCCAGGCAGGCGGCTACCCGTCTCCCCCTTCATCATTTGCAACAAGTGTTATGCGCGCACGCTTGTTTATCACATATCCTAAACTTGTAAGAATCCCTAGCGCAAAACATCGGGACGAAATGCGAACTCGCGCGTCGTCGCGCGCGCATGCCGACGTCAGTCTAACACAGTAGGTTTCGTAAGGATTTCAAAATCGAGTGCCCCGAGAACACATTCAAACACGTGGTGTCGCAACAAGAAGTTGCAGAACAGCTTGCGCTCGCGCTCTTGTGAATTCTTAAACAAACCATCGATTATCCAACCTTTTTGTCATACCTTGTTACCAAACGGACCTCTCGCGCGCGCATTTCGGAATCGCTCGACCGCCCTGCGCGCGTCGTCGCGCGCGCATGCAGACATCCATCGACAACTCGGGGGTTCGTAAGGCTTTCAAATGGTTGAAATCGGCGTCCCCCCGCCTGGGCTTCTAAAAATATAGGAAGAGGAATCTATTCCTCTTCCTATATTTTTATAAGCCCGGGCGGGGGGAACCCCCCCCCCCCCCCCAAATCTGGACTCCCGGGATCTGGGGCTTTGGGACCCTCCGGACGGGCCTCGAAGCGGCCCCCCTGGCCTCGCAGGGCGTTTTGCCTAGCCTTCCCAGCACACCTAGGGCGATCAGGGGGATCATCAGAGACGTCTCAGAGACCCCCATGTTAGATCCTCGATGTGGGGACCTCCCAGCAGTCACTTAATGTATCTGTTCGACTCAAGTTCGACTCAAGTTCGACTCAAGTTTGACTCCGGTTCGACTCCAGTTCGACTCAAGGCCTCCTCAGACCAGCGTCTTCATGATTTGGTTTCATTGTTGTGCCCTCCTCGTCCTTCCCCTTCCTCCTTCTTCTCCTCCTGCGCCTCCGCCTGAGATGAAGCATGACAGCCAAATTGCCGTTTCGGTTTCGGGCGGCGTCTTGGCGGCGATATCGTCGCGTTGCAGGTTGTTGCCGTCCCTACTTTTCCGGGTCCTTCTCCTGCGGCTTGTGCGTGGTGCCAGTTCGTTTGCTGGGGTTGTCGTTTTCCGTTGCGCTGTCAGGTAGGCCGTATTCTTGTTTTGCGGCTTCCACTGGTCAAAAAAAAAGAAGGAATGGTACAAGGACGAATGAAGAAGGGGGTGGAGGAGGAAAGGAGGAGGACGACGCATAACAGGAAGGTCTGGAATGTGGAAAGTGGTGGAAAGGAAGGGGGAACGCAGATGAACAAGGCGGGGTGGGGAGGAGGCGGAGGAGGAGGAGGAAGAGGAGGAGGAGGAGGAGGAGGGGGAGGAGGAGGAGGACGACGGTCGGGAGGAGCAGCATCATAATGGGTAGGAATACAGGCATGGGCAGGAGGGTTGCGAGGGCCGAGGGTCGGGCGCGGCTCGCTTGCTCTCTTGCCGCCTCTCTGGGGGATAGCGAGGGGAATGCGGACGGGGAATGCAACGACAAGGCAGATAATAAATGCATCGGAGGAGGGCGGGGTGGGGGGGCGGAAGGGGGGAGGAGTGAGAAGGGGGGGGGAGGAGGAAAAAGGGGGAGGGAAAGGAGGAACGGGAAGAGGAGCTGGGCGGCTGAGGAGGAGGAGGAGGAGGAGGAGGAGGAGAGGAGGAGGAGGAGGAGGAGGAGGGGAGGAGGAGGAGGAGGAGGAGGAGGAGGAGGAGGAAGAGGAGGAAGAGGAGGAGGAGGAGGAGGAGGAGGAGGAAAGGGAGAAGGAGGAGGAGGGGGAGGAGAAAACAAATGGGGAGGAGGAGGACGAGGAGGATGAGGAGGAGGAGGAGGAGGACGAGGAGGAGGAGGAGGAGGAGGAGGAGTACGAGGAGAGGGGAGGGGGGGAGGGAACAGGCCGTTTGCGGGCATGCGGTGGCGTAGGTGGTTCGGAAAGATGCGCCACCCGCCTCTGCCCCAACCTGCGAGAAACGGCCTCGCCATTGAGGAATCGAGACGTCGGCTTCCCCTGATCGGCGGATGGCGGTGGAAGGGCAGTGGAAGCCAGTGGGAGTAAGTCGATGGAGGACGCGCTGGCGGAAACCGGTGGAATTGCGGCGGAACCACATGGAAGTAAAGCGTGCCCCCCCCATGAAGCGTCGCCTTGCGAAACGACTGGAATGTTCCTTCCCGGCGCGACGATTTTCGCCATGTATTTGCCAGCACCTCCAAGGCACAGGTCCGATCAATATCTTACGAGCTGTTATTGAGCGTGTCCTCCAGATTTCTGATTTGGGGGGCGCGTGTGGTTTGCAAGGCCAGCTGCGCACGGACTCCTTCCAACAAGTAGACGCATGTTGGTCTCGATGCGTCTGGGGGCTATATATTCGGCTTCGCGAGAAGCTACGTACGAAATGACAAAGACCGTACACGCCAATCGCTGCAAACGCGGCGGCGGATTTGCCTGCGCCATCGTGGTTGTATTTCGTATGCGCCAGCTCTGTCCAAGTATCTGGCCGTGCCAACAGTTTCTATGGAATGCCGATCGAAGGGCGAGCACTGGTGTCATGGCGATTAACGGATTAATGCCAAGCCGAGCGTTTTACGTTATGCCAGTTCGGTATTGTGAGCTACAGGTAAAGTTTCTCTCGCACGTCCACGACCACCACCACTCCCACTGCCACGTCCACCAAGCAATACCGTAAATAGTACCGCAAACATTCCAACCGTGCTACGGCACCGTGAATTCCACTTCTGTCGGCGCCATGCCCGCCACAATTAAACCCGCCTCTCGAATGCCACCGTTAGTGCGGCGACAAAGGAACCTGCACCATTCGTTACACCTTCGTCGCCAATGCCATCATCATCACAGTCCGTACGTCCACTGAAAGTGCCAGTGCCTTTTGCCATCGCTGTTTCCACTACAGGCGCCGCTGCCAATGCCATTGCATTTACCACTACCACTACACAGTGGAACAACCGCTCACCACTACCACTACCCAGTGCAACAACAACTGCCACTACCACTACACAGTGCAATCCGCATGACCTTTTAATCACTTACCATTACCCTTACCACTACCGCTACGCTACTACCCTAACCTCACCCGCTCGCTCCTCCAACCTCCCCCCCTCGACGTTGGAGGAGTTGAATGATATGGAGGGGTTGGAAGGGCTGACGGATCGCCAGAGGCGCTTCGGACTGCGCCGAAGGAGAGAAGGTTCACCGGCTGGCCGTGGCGTGGGATTCTCGCTGCGTGGCGCGAGGTTGTGTGGCGCAAGGTTGTGTGGTGCAAGGATGGAGTGGCGCGAAGGCTGGCGCAGTCAAGCGAATGTAATTGCGCTTCAGGATATATGAGGATGAGGAGGCCTATCCCGCTTAGCCTTTCCCCCACCCCTTCTTCCAAACTCCGTGTCGCCATTCGGTTCGACTATACTGTTCGACGGCTCCTGGATAACCGCAACTGCATGCGCCTACCGCGGCCTCCACGTTCGCAAATGCGAACATTCACAATGCCAAATGGCCAAACGCCAACAAGCATGGCACCCAGTTTTTGCCACTGCCATTCGCGTGACCACCACCACCAGTACCAGCGCCAACATTTGCGCGAACCACATTGCAACGCGTCGCACCAGTTACCACGACATGCCCTAATTTCCGAGAGTGCTCACTCACCACCAGTGCCAGCGCTGACCGTGTATTTTCCTATAACTTTGCTTCGTCCAATCATATTGGCCTTGGTCTCGTTCGTCCGTAGCCAAGGTGGCTCAGGGTGGCCTCAATTGCCTTGCGGGCCACTGCTCAAGGGCAGAAAAAACGTTTCGACCCTGGTATACGAGGCGCTGTGCTCTGAAACTCCTGTGGGCTGACAGGGTAAACCCTGCGTGATGTGCCGCGCCCTGGCGGCTCTAGGCTTTGGGCCCCCCAGGAGGTTTACAGGCCACGCGCTTGTAATCCAGGGTAGGGTCGTTTTTTTTCATCCCTCGAAGTGCTTTCGTAGCATATGAACAAACTTTCGAGGGTTGCTCTCGCATTGCGCACAGGCCTACTCAAGTTCCAAACTGCCGCTGCTGACCTCAATGGCGCGGCCCGATCCAAGTCCGCGGCCAAGGCGTTGATCGAAGCGTTGTCGGCCGAGTTCGAGGTGCCAGACGGGAGGTCGAAGAAGCGGGCTCGAGATTCCGAGGCCTGGGCAATCATGGAAGAAAACCAACCACTGGAAAACCCAAGCGAGGCGCCACAGAAGTGAACTGAAATGTCTTGTCAGGGCCAAGCACGCTTGGAGGATATCGAATCTTTGGAGGGTGAAAATAGCCACGTGTCCCCCGAGCGTGCCATGCCAGACGTTTGAGAAATTCTCCCGTGACTTCCCAATCGCAGAAGTCCAGAACGCGTCAGCAACCTCGATTGCGATAACAAGGGATGCGTTTGCCCAGGTGCTGAAAAAAAATCAACCACGATGTCATTGCTGCGCAGTCCAAGGACGCAAGTCGCACCCTGAACCGCGATGGGCAGGAGACGTCTTGTTTCGTCGTGGTGCACGTGCACGATGAGGCAGCTATGAAAGTGACATCTTTTGATTTCGACGGGGCTTTTCGGCCTGAGCTACAGAACAGAACTGTCGGGCGATACTCCAAGGTGCAAAATCAGGCGGTCTGCGTTGATTTTGGACAGGCGCGGGTGCCAGTGCTCACCGAGCTGATGGGCATGTCCGTCAAGGACGCGCCCACGATTGCAGAATGTCTAATCCAGGTGTTCGAGAGCATTGCCCGTGCCATCAAGGACGGGTGCCCGCGCGCCACCGTCCGCGTCGTCCACGTCGTCATTGGCGATGCCGTTGCCACGAACGAGGCGGCTTGCAAACGGCTGTTTGCTTTCCTCCATGCTGCGGAGCGCCAGCTGGGAATCAGACATTCTTTGGTCGTGGTCAAATGCGCAGCTCATCAGGCAAACTTGGTTGTGCAGTGCGCCATATGTGGCCGATGTTTACAGGGCCCGCTGAACTCAGACGCACTTTGCGCTGCCGCTTCCTGGGCGTTCAAGTATGTGATTCCGGAGCGCGCGGCGGAAATGTCCGCGACCCTCCGGGCGCCCATATTGAGCCGAATGCACATGGCAGCGGACGGGGCGGATGCCGCGTCGCAGGAGATGCGCCGGCGTTCGCTTCAATTGCAAGAGCTCTACGGCCACGGCGCCATACCACCATCGTTGCTGACGATTTTGAATCGAAGCGTCCTGGCTATGGAACATTGCTCCTCTGAGGAGGCGGATAAGGAAAGCGTGTGTGGTGACCTTTTTCAGATATTGCTTCCCTTGGTGCTCAAGATTCAATCGAAGCCTATAACGGCGCGTTTTTTCTTATTTGCGCCTGCTGCGTGGGCCCTCCTTTTGATGGATCTGTTGGGGCTTGGCAGAGACTTGTTTCCAGAGCAGAAGGGGCGCCTTCGGGCCCAGGGCGCGAACCGCATCAAGGCAATGCGGGCTTTTTTCTGCCACCCACAGACCTCCTCGGACCTGCGGAAAGCGTCGCTGCGTTTACAATTGAGCCACCACGCTGTCAGCATGGCAAGCCAGAGCATGCCGAAGGTGGACGACCCGAGACCACACTTCGTGAGGATTGCGCAAGGAGACATCCAAAAACACACGGGGGAACATCTGAGGCGATTGTTGCCCTTACTGTGCGTGGACGAGAAGCTCGTTGTTCCCGCATGTTTGACGGCTTTGCTTGTGACGCAAGCGCGCATTGTCATGCGGTTTGATCTGTATGGGCGCTTTCCAGGGAAGTTGTGGATGATGTCTCGGCGGCACAATCCCATGGGCTACTCCCGAAAGTGCGAGGAATTCTTGCAGGTGCCCGACGACGACTTAGACTTGGGCTACTCTCTGGCGTTGAAGCGGGAGGCCTGGCGCTGCATGAGCCTCAGCGACGCAGCGATGTGGTTGATGGCAGATGAAGTGCAGGAGGAAATCGACAAAGTGCTCGGTTCCATGTTGGCCAATAGTCTTGACGCGGAACGAAAGATTCATCAGGACAGGGCGCCAGACCATGCGAAGGCGAGGTCGCTGGCGGTAGCATCGCGGAATCAGCTGCTCCACCAGTACCATGTCGAGAGGGGGCGTTTCCTGGCCTGCAGGATGCGGGCGGCCAAACAGGCGTCTTCGTTGAAGAGATGCAATATCTGGTCGCTGGCTCGGCAGAGATGGCCGCACTTAGTCCCTCGGCCAAGGGGCTGTCGTTGCGGCGATGATCCGCTGCGGAATGGTGTTCTTTCTTCGACTCTTGTGCACGAGGGCGATAAGGATGCGTTGCGGTCGCAAGTCGAGGCGCACACAGCCGACCTGGAAGCGGAAGTCGCAGCTCGACAGGGTGAGGCTGCCCGCTTGGCCCGGCTGGCCAACGCGGCGCACGTTCCTGTGACGCAGCGGGACTGGCTCGAGTGGCTAGACACGAACGACGGCTTTTTTAGGCACTGTCTTCGAGAAGCCCCCGTGGAGAGGCAGCAGTTTAGCCGCAGAGTGACGCCGAGGGAGGGCCTCACGGCCGTTGCCCGCTTGGGACCGAAGATTACGAAGGAACCGCCGCTGTGGGAGCGCAAAATCGCTCACCTGCCATCTGGGTATGCGATGCTGCTATGGCAGCGCGGCGCCTCGGAACACAAGGTGTTTTGCTTCTTCTGCTGTCTAAACGGAGAGTTCCGGTACCTGCCATTGCTGAATTCCCGCCCAGGGTGCAATGAGTATTTCCTCCCTGCCCACACCGACTACGTCGCTGGCTTCCTCGGCGCCGCCTGCTTGGCGAAGACGCGCAACGTGCCCCGCGACGATGCTGCCGTTCGGGTGTACACGTGCGGGATCGACGCGAAGGTCGCTCCGGATGGTATGGCCATCAAGTGCGTGGCGCCCCTGCTGGAGCACCGCGCCCCCGTGGTTGTCCCGCGCGCGCAGGCAGACGCCGGCGCGGCCGGCGCGGGCGACGCGGCAGTGGGCGACGGCTCGGATTGCGAGAGCCTGCTGCTCAAGATGGAGGGAGGGGCAGAGGGGGAGGCCGAGGAACTCGCGCACGACTTAGACGAGCAGGGCGCGGACGACGACGGTGACGACAAAGAGGGCGCCGACGGCGGCTCTCCTTCAGACAGGGCGCTCCCTGGGACTTGGACGCTGTTCAACAACGGCTACTGCGCGCTGTCAGAGAACCCGGTGAAGTACGGGGATATGAAGATGAGCGTTTTGAAGCGGTGGCACGGCGAGGACTTCATGGGGAAACGTGTGCAGAGATCGCAGGCGGCCGCGCTCAAACACCACGGCGAAGACGCCCTTGCCAGGGGCAGGGCCGCGCTGGTCCTTCGCGCTTGGATGTTGCACAGGGTCCAGGTTAACAAGTTTGCCGAGTCCAGCCCTGCCAGAGCCACCTTCTTCTTCAACGAGCTTGAGAAACTGAAGGCCGACCTGCGGAGGATGGAGGTGCCTGGTGGCGGAACGGGGAACGAGGAGGCAGACGGCAAGATCCGGAAATGGGCCCCCTTGGCAATGACTTAGCAGCGAGGGCTGCGGTTTGGCCTGTAGGCGGGGCTCTCCGAACGTAGACGCGTGGGCGCCCGGAGGAAAACAAGGGCGTGGGGAAAGGGCCTGGGGGCCTCCTTCTGACGCAAGATCGACGCAGGATCGACACAGAATCGACACAACATCGACGGATCGAGACAATTTCGACTCAAAGTCGACAAATCGACTCAACATCGACACAGCGTCGACTCAAAATCGACGAATCGACACAGGATCGACACAGGATCGACGCAGAATCGACACAATATCGACACAGGATCGACGCAGAATCGACACAGGATCGACACAGGATCGACGCAACCACGGAGTGTCGACGCAAGATCGACACAGGATCGACACAGGATCAACGCAGGATCGACGCAGGATCGACGCAGGACCGACGCAGGATCGACGCAGACTCGGCGCAGGAACGACGCAGGATCGACGCAACAACGGGGTGTCGACGCAAAATCGACACAGGGTCGACACAGGATCGACTTAGGATCGTCACAGTATCGGGCGCTAGTCTCGAGTATCTAGATGCCCGAACTCGGCATGCTACCAGAGCTGGGTTCGAACAAATATTTGTACGCTGCCATGTTTTAAGAGATTCTGATGGCCTTCATGAGGTAACTCGGGCTGCTGATAAGCTACAAAGCTGTATGGTGGAGCTGTCGACAGGAACTAAATCACCAGAAGCGCGAGTCTCAAGTATCTAAATGCCCGACCTCGGTCTGCCTCGTGAGTTGCAACGCAGAATCGACACAGGATCGACGCAGGATCGTCGCACCTGCAGGCGGGCCTACATCCGACGTCGTCATTTGTTCAAAACGTCGGCCTCTGGAGGTCTGGAGGCCTTCCCTGGGACCGAATTTTCGCACTGAGCCCTTTTTTTTTACGGTCCCAGGGCCTTGTGAGGGCCCCCAAAGGCCGATAATGACGAACAGCCTCCCGTCATGATGTTTTCGCGACGCCAGGATGCGCGGCGTGGTGGGTAACACGCTGCCGCGCTTTGCGTCTCAAGCCAGAGACCTTCGAAGCCTGAGATTATCGCTCGATCTTGCGCCACCGGCCGCCATGGTGAATGAAGGGCCGCCGACCCCGGAGGCGGTCAATGCAGCGATGGAGGATGTGCCCACAACGCGCCCCCTGGCGAGCAGCTACCGGCGCACCTTGCGGGAGATGAAAAAGAAAGGCGCGGATGTGGACCCCGATGGCCCTGTGCATTTCAAGCTCTGCGGGGCCTTGAAGAAGCTGGGGCTCACCAAAATTGACATGCGCGCGTTCAGAGAGTGGGCCGACAGAGTGACGCAGTTCGTCAAAGAAGAACGGGAGGTGTGGCTGGTGCAGAAAGAGGCTTTCCCGGATGTGGGGAAGGACAAAAAAGTCAGCTTCTGGCTTCTCGGGCCCAGCGAGGCCCAGGGGGTCGACCACGACAGGGTGTGGGTGTTGGATGCTCACGCCCCCGCCGGGCCGTGCATGCGCGGGGCCCTCAGGCGCACGATCGGTTGGAAAGCTGCAAAGGACAGGGGCTCGAAGAAGCCGCGCCTCGAGGATGGCGACGCCCATGCTTCGGGGCAGAGCTGCGGCGCCGAAGTCGCCGCAGGGTCCGGCCCAGCGGCGGTCGCGCAGGGCATGGCACCGGCCCCGGCGGCTCTGGCAGCGGCTTCGTCGGGCGTGGCGCCGGGGGGGGCGGAGGCGGCGCCCGAGCGGAAGCGGAGGAAGACTCCGGCCGAGCACGTCAGCAGCGAGGACGACGACGACGTGTCCATCAAGACCCTCCGGTTGGACTGCCAGAAGGCTTGCGAGGCCGGCCGCTTCTACGTGCCAGGAGAGACGGACACGGCCCATTTCCGGGCGAAGATGTACGTTGGCAACTTGAAAAAACAGAAGGCCGAGCACATGAAGAGGGATTCGGAGAAATCGTTTGCTGATGAGCTGTCCGTTGAGTCTAGGTATTTCTTTCAATACCTCGCCGATTGGATCTTGAATGGGGAAGACGCACGAGGTGATCGGCCACTTCGCGCCGCTCTTCCGCGAGGCCAAGGAGCTGCACCCCGCCCTGGTCCCGAAGATTGCGCAGGCGATCTGCAGCATCGGCGAAGTGGACCTCCTGGGGCAGTTTTCGGGCTCAGAGAGCGAGCTCGAAAAGTACGGCCTTCCGCCGAAGCACATCTCTGCCCTTGCTGGGAGCCCGTTCCTGGCTGGCTTCCGGAAGGCCCGGTTCGAGGCGCAATTCGCCCTGGCGAAGACAGCCAGCTCGTGGCGCGGCGCGGCGCCGGGCCCGGCTGCGGAGCAGCCCGGCGGCGAGCAGCCAGGTTCTGCACGAGCGAAGTGGGCGTGGAAAGAATGGGTACAATGCCCAACAGCGGATTTGGTTCATTTTGAACAGGACTCGCTGTCCGCGCCGCCGCGGCCTGCGTTCTTTCGAGAAAGAATGCCGCCTGCCCAACAGCGGCCGCTGTTGGTTTGGGACAACATTTGTTGTTGGGCATTGTGCCCATCCTTTCCGTGCCCAGTTCGGGCGCCCGCGCAGGCGGCGAGCAGCCGGGCGGCGGCGAGCAGCCAGGCGGCGAGCAGCCAGGCGGCGAGCGGCCCGGCGGCGAGCAGCCAGGCGGCGAGCAGCCAGGCGGCGAGCAACCAGGCTCTAGGCCTCCTAGGTGGGGTCGGACTAGACGGGGGCGAAGGAGCGCGCCGCATCGCCGATGCATCGCCGATGCGGCTCGCTGTGGAGCCCGACGTGCTTCGCGTCGACGTCGCCGATTCATCGCTGACGTCGACGACGCATCGCTGGCGCATCGCCGACGCATCGCCGATGCATCGCCGATGCATCGGCGATGTGTCGTCGATGCGCCGCCACCCTCCGACCCCACCTACTCCGACCCCATCTAGGAGGCCTCTACAGGCGGCGAGCAGCCAGGCGGCGAGAGCGACGGCTCGGCCGCTTTGCAGGCGGGCAACGCGGACAGCAGGGCCAGGCTGGAGCTGATCACTTCGCTGCTCGGCAACGCGCAGGCGGACGAGCAGCAGAAGAAGGAGCTGGAGTTCGCGAAGGCCATGATGGCGAATTCGCCCGGGCCCAGGCTGGCGCATCTCATGAAAATGGCCCTGGGCGAGTTCAGTTTGCTCGAGGCGTGGTTCCCCGGGGACCCGGACCAGGTGGTTGGGCTGCTGCTCAAAGGCGTTCGGTACAAGGATTGCGCAATCCAGAACGTGGTCAACGCCATCCAGCACGTGGTCAAGGGCGGCGCGCAGGAATCGTTGGTGAATCCCGTGGTTCGTGGCTTGGGGGCTCTGTGCGCCCGCCTGAACGAGCTCCAAGCGAAGGGGCCCAAGGACATGGTGGAGCCAGGGATGGGGCCCCTGGACAACCGCGAGGGCCGGGATCGATCCCAGGAGCAGCGCTCGAAGTTCATGGCAAGCATCTTCGCGGAGGTGGCCTCCCTCCGGCTCGGCGCTGTTGGCTTCGCCAGCAATGCGCGGGATTACACGGGCATCCCGTCGAAGATGTTGCAGGAGGTGCACGCCATGGCGAGCTCCGCGGTGCCGCTCGTCACGCCTGACATGCCGGCCCACGCGCTCATGTGGTGTCACCGCCGGGTGGTCGAGGAGCTGGAGGCCAAGAAAAAGTCGCAGCAGGAGCTGGCCAACGAGACGGCGGGCGAGCCGAAGCAGGGGGTGACCGAGGCGGCGAAGCCAGACGGGGCGCCGGCGACGGGCGGCCCGGGCGTTGATCGGCGGCGCGCTGGGGGGGGGCGGGGGAAGGGGGGGGCTTCTGAGAAGGCGCGGTGTTTCTTAGAAACCCTTCGAGTGCTTAGGGCTCCTCAGAAACACCCTGCCTTCTAAGAAGCCCCCCCCCCTTCGGCCCAACCCCCTCCGCGCGCCGCCGAGTTGAGGCGCGTGCGCCCCAGTCGGGCGCGACCGGGGGCGGGGCCCCGAAGAAACACCAGACGGAGCCGGAGGTCATCGCTGTGGGCGACATCGTGATGATCACGAAGTCCCCGAAGGAGCCTCTGTTGTGGCTGAACAAGAAGGCGCGCGCGGCGAAGCTCATCCCGGGCCAGGGCCAGGCGAGCATCCTCATGCTGGAGGGGAGGAAGAAGGACGAGAAGACGACGAGGCTGATTGATAATCTGAAAAAGGTGGCCGCGGAGCCCCCGGCAGCGGGAGGCGGCGGGGCCGGCGCTGCCGAGGCGGGCGCGTCCGAACCGTTTGCCGACGCAGCTTCCGAGGCGACGGCGGTGTTCGGCGCGGAGCCGCCTTTCGGAGTGGACGGGGAGTCCTGAGCGAGGATTCTGGGCGGCGCGCCGAGAAGTGCATTGGGGGGGGGGCGGCGTCTCAGAAGGCAGGGTGCTACTTAAAAACTGGGAAGCCATGCCTTGTAGGAAGCATTCTGCCTTTTCAGAAGCCCCCCCCTCCCCCTACCTTGTCGGCGCGCCGCCGAAAATAGAGGATTGCGCATTGGCCCCTGGTGCGCGAGGTAGCGCTGGCGCCTACGGCGCGCCAGCAGCCCCGTGGCCTCGAGAGCGGGCGCCCCGTGGCAGTGTTCGCAGCGGATGCGCGGCGCAAAGGACCTCGGCTTGAGCTGTGCTTGGCGCGGTTGCCCCGCAGAAAAAAACACCGAGGCCGGCGGGGTCCGGCGGGCGATGGCGGAATAAATTCAGGCGGCGGCCGGCGGAAGCAAGCTCGTGTTCCGATCAGCCGGAAGCCAACGGAAGTAATTGAAATCATCTCCAGCGGCTGTCTTCACGACAGCCGTTTTTGGCAGCCGCGGGGCAGCTGCCCTCCCCGCCGAGAATTTTCTGGGGGTCGTTTCCGTTGGCGCGCGACTTGGCTGTCGGTGGGCATAGTTCGTCCCCCAGAGTTTCGTCCGCGTTCGCAATGCAGCTTTGACGTTGCACCATCCTGGGGGCATGAGGGAAGGTGGGCACTCCTGGGGTCAACTGGTGCGACGAACCATCCTGGGAACCATAATTTCGGGCATGCTCGCAGGACAGAGGCCTCGACGAGGCCCAGGGGCGCCCCATTCGGCACCCGCGGTGCGGCGGCGGAGATGAAGTCCATGGGCCGAGGAAGATTCCCCAAACAATGCTTGCATTCTAAATAAGTTGGATCGGCCAATCTACACCACGTTGCTTACGCAGCGTAGCTTGCACCACGTAGCTTGCGCCGCGCAGTTTGCGCCGCGTAATTAGCTTGCGCCACGTGGATTGCGCCGTGTAATTCAAACAGCGTAGCTTACACCGCATAACGTTGGTAACTTCTTCTGGGGGGACACATTGGCCGCCAACATGCCGTATCCAATGTGCTGAAACCACCGCCGCCCCGGCCAGGGCAATCCTGGGCCGAGCACTTCGGTTCGCTCGGTTGGATCCGTGTCAAAGGCGATGTAGCACAGGTGGACGTTCTTGTTGGTGATGTCGATGGTCGCGACACACATCCTCTTCTGATTCACCGACCTGTTGATTCACGCCGACGTTGTTGGAACGTTCATCGTGACGTTCGTCGGGCGGGACGTCATGCACCCGCGCGCCTTTCCATGGTTCGGCGTGGGGGCGGAAAGCCTTCCAAAGCCAGCTGCTGGCCCCATGCGTGTGGCCGCGCAGCCGCGGCCACGGCCCCGGCCGCGGCCACGGCCACGCAGGCACCTCGCAAATGCCTTTTTCCAGGGCTGGCCGCAGGCACCTCCCCAGTGCCTTTCCTGGGCAGCCCGCAGGCACTGCACAAGTGCTTTGCCCAGGCGCCCGCAGGCACCTCCAAAGTGCCTTTTTCTGGGTCGTTCATTGCGCGGGAGCTCCCATCTTCTCGGTCACGTGCTGTTTACTTTGCTTACATTAATCACGCCGCTGGCGTGCATTGAGTACAGACACACAAATGCCACGCCTGCAGCCACATGAGGACTTCGAATATTTGCTGCTTCGGAACCCCTTGGCGGGGCAATGGTATCGACATTCATTTCGCACCAAAATCTGTTCTGAGGACGTGGCAAGCTTGCATCTAAGACGACTACGGCGAACTACCGTCGCCCCCTGCCTTTTAGAAGCGATGGTGTGGCCGAGCGTTGCGGCCCGAGTTCGGCCAAGCTATCGGGCCGTGCGTTCCCCTGGCCGTTGTGGAAGCCCTCCGGGGAACACTTGGGAGAGGAAGGCGACACGTCGAAAGGCAGAGCACGAGGAATCTCCCACAATTTTCAACAGTTATGAAATAACTGTTGGTTTTCGTTTTTTTGGGGGGGTTATCCTGGAAAGCGTCTGTGGCCGTTCGGGGCCCGCCTCGGGCCGTCATGGAGGCGTCTTGAGCTATCTCGGTATCTTTTGGGGGCGTTCTGGGCGTTTTGGGGGCGCCTTGGGTCCCTCAGTGGGGCCATATTGGCAGTCTTGGAGGCCGCCTGGGACTGCCTTGGGGCTCTCTTGGTGCTTTCTTGGGGCCGCTCTTGGGCCGTCCCGGGGCCATTTTGGAGGCCTCTCAGGCGTTTTGGGGGCAATCTGTCTAGATGGCCTCTGGGGCTGTCTTGGGCCGTCGGGGAGTATCGGAAAGTATGCGAACTCCCAAATCGTTGAACAACAGTGCGCCAGGGGGTGGCGTGAGGGGGGCAGCCGTCTAAGAAGGCAGGGGGTATCTACGAAGGCAGGTGTTTTTCGAAACTGGCAGGGTTTTAGGAAGGCTTCTGAGAAGCCTCGGGACATCTGTGAGAAGGGCGGTGCCTTTTATGAAGTCT
Organism: Prorocentrum cordatum; assembly: GCA_963575745.1. Classification (NCBI taxonomy): domain Eukaryota; class Dinophyceae; order Prorocentrales; family Prorocentraceae; genus Prorocentrum; species Prorocentrum cordatum. The sequence goes on along the minus strand of CAUYUJ010014387.1, from coordinate 235,779 downwards.
TTGGCTTTTTAAGAAGGCCACCCCTTCCCGCCACCCCCTCGGCGCGCCACCGAATATATAGGAAAGAACGCGACTGGCATCGCAACCTGTCGGGAGCGAAAGGGCGCGGAACGCTCTCGTTCGAAAGTTCGAGGACCTACCCGCGCCGAGCTCGCGGGACGCCGCCGATTCGGGTTCGACGCAGCGTCGACGGACGTTCGACACAGCATCGACGCACGAGGGCGGCGACTGGCTGTGGGAAGGTCCCCAGAACGAACATGTAACCCATGACAGCGCAAGAGCGCTCCAGGAGTGACCGACATGACCTCAAGGTGGCCCAAGAGGCCTCCAGGACGGCCCCAAAGAGGCCTCCGAGAGCACTCCCAAGAGGCACAAATCATTGATATTCTGTTAGTTGTTTGTGGATTTTGGGGTTCTCCTCTTTTCGGCTTCCCGACGCTCCAAGACGGCGGTCTTCTGGGCGTCCGAAGCCGCCTGGGAGGCTCCCAAATCGCCCCACAACCATCCGAAAAGGCTTCCAAGCAGTCCAGGAGAGCCCCAAAACGGCACAACACGGGTCCAAGGTGGCCCTCAAATAGCCCCATGGCGGCCCAGAATGGCCCCAAGACACCCTCCGAAGCATTCCAAATCGTGACCAGGTCGTTCAGGGAGACCGTGGTTGGAGGCAGGGTGGCCCGAGGAAGCCCCCAGAGGCCCCCAGAATACGCCCAGGAGGCCTCCAGAAGGCCTTAAGAAAGCCTGAACCACTTTTTTAGGCCCCCAGAGGCTCTCCCAGGAGGAGCCTCCGCCAAAAAAAAAGCTGAGGAGGATAGGGAGAATGCGCAGGGTATGGCGAACATGAGGAAAAATAAGCATGGAGGAAGGATAACGAGTAACATTATCATAGCGGCGATGCTGGAAAAAGGCAACAAAGAGTTATCGCTAAATTGTCGGCTTGACCTTCCTGCTATTCCGCCTGCACACCAAACTTCAAGGACCAAGGTGCATGGCGCGAAGCGCCACTGCAGTCTCGTATATATATATATATGTATATATATATATACACATACATTCATACATATACACATATACATATATGTGTATGTATATATATATATATATATATATATATATATATACACATATGTCTATATATAAGGTATCATGAATTCCCCCCCAAAAAAACGCCCCCCCCAATTCCGCAGTGCAATTTGAATCTGGTTCTGCCCCATAGTCCATCTTAACACACACACACACCCCTCATCCTCCCTGCAAAAAGTTATATGCGCGCGCATTCGTTTAACAGACTTCATCCGTGCTCGAGGCTCCCGTGCAGTAAAATGTGACGAAGTGCGTGCGTGCGCGTCTTCGCGCGCGCATGTCGAAATACTTCAAATCTTTAAGTTCCACAGAGATTTCAAAACCGAGCGTCCCGAACACATGTTAACACATGGTTTAGCAACAACGATTTCCCCAGCAAGTTGCGGTCGCGCTCTTGCGAATTCTTAGGAAAACCATGGGTGATTCAGTATTTCCATAACATGCTACCAAATGGACCCCTCGCGCGAGCATGTAGAACTCGTTCGAACGCCCTTGCGCGCGCTGTCGCAAGAACCCCTTGTAACAGATGAGACGGACGACATATTTCAAAAGCCTGAGGTTTCGCAAGGATTTCAAAATCGAATGCCCCGACAACATCTTACAAACACGTGATTTTGCCAGTTCTGCATTTAAGAAACAATTGCGCTCGCGCTCTTGCGCACTCACCAAAGAAGTGCATGTTTTTCACAGTATTCATGGTCTTCGGCGACATGGCCTTTCGCGCCGCATGTCGACATGATTCGAACGCCTTTGCGCGCGTGCGTGGGGCGCGATCCGTGTCAAATAATACCGTGCGGGCCACTCTCCCGCGTCGGCCGCGCGCGCATGTCGATTTCCTTCCAAAATTTGCTTCGCCGACGCGAGGGCGCCGTCATCGTCGTCGTCTCAATCAGCATCGGCGCCGTCACTGGCCGCGCCGTAGCCGTTGTCATCATCGCCGCCAGCGTCGGTATTGTCCTCATCGTGTCGACCGTTGTCGACGTTGCGATAGTACCGCGCCCGTCCACGTGGCCGACTCGCACTGACGTGCCTGTTGGGAAGTGTCCGGAGGTCACCGCCACCGCGGCCGTGTCGGTCGTTCCAAGCTATTTGGCCGCTGCGCGCGCGAGCACGCGCGGGCTAGCGCGGCCTCAGAGCAGCACCGGCCAACGCCAAGCACTCATCGCAATCGCCGCCGCATGCGTTTTGCAAAACAAGTTGCGGGTGGGTGGGTGGGATGATTGCGCGAGCAGTGGAGTTGATAATTGCGAGTTCCACAAGTAAACCGCACCGAGTCGGTGGGACAACGCAAGTTCTTTGGTTTGAAAAGAAATTCGGACCTACCAACCTCCCACCCCAGAATACTCGGTACCCCTTGAGTATTTCAAGTTACTTATGACTCTGTTCGATCATCCCTTGAACATGTGAGTCCATGCCTTCCCAGCTAGGGCCCTTGCGGCCCTCGCCTGCGTCAACTGAGAACCGTGCGCGCGCCCGCTTATCGAGCATCATCCATTTTCCCAACTCCCTGTGCAGCATAGGGCGCAAGATACACACGCACGCGTTGTCGCGCGGGTATACCGAAATATTTCAAACATTTTAGGTCTCGCAGGGGCTTCAAGATGGAAGTTCGCGAAAAATATAAACCACCATTGGTTGCAACATGTTCATTCTTCAAACAAGTATGCGCCTGCGCCCTTGCGATATCTCATGGTAACCATCGGTTATTCAGCATGTCACCCGACTGCAGCCAAATGTTTTTTGTTGCTCGCGCGTGGCGAGATCATTCGAACGCCTTTGCGCTTGGAGGCGGGGGACGGTCTTTGTCACATAATGCAGTGCGGGCCATCGGGTCCCGTTGGCCGCGCGCGCATGTCGAACCCCTTCCCCGAACTTTCGTCGCCGACACACGTGGGCACTATCATCGTCATCGGCGCCGCCACTGGCCTTGCCATCGTCATCGTCACCAGCGTCACCAACATCGTTACTATCATCATTGTGTCTGCCGTTGTCGACGTTGTCATGATACCGCGCCCGCCCGAGTCACGGACTCGCACAAAGGCGCTCGCGCGCCAGTGCGGCCTTTGAGACGCGTTGTGGAACCCCCAGCGGTCAGCGCCACCGTGGCCGCGTCGGTCACGCCAGACTAGGCTGCCGCTCTGCGCACGAGCCTGCGCGCGCTACCGCGGCCGCGGCAAACCGCCAGCCAGCGTCAATCAGTCATCGCAGTCGCCGCTGCGCGGGCTTTGCGAACCAAATTGCGGTAGGGTGGGTGGGATGATTGCGCGAGCAACGACCACAGTTGGCAGTTCATTAGTGATCATTCGACAGCCCTACATATATCTATATACGTGTCGCAACATCCTTATGCATATACGTGTATGTGCATCATGACATGGATGCACGCATATCGCATTACATATATTGCATTACGCGTGCTGCAACGGATATTGCGCACCGTAGACCGCACCACATAAACCACAACACGTATATAACACCACATATATTGCCCCGCGTACGGTGCGCACCATTGTTTGCAACACGCACAACGTGTACTGCGCAAGTTGCACCACGTACAGTGCGCCACGCATTTTGCACCACGTAGGTTGTACAACATATATCGCACAACATAGATTACCACGGAGATGGCACTACTACATATGTTGCACACATTAGATATCAACGCATACTCTGCGCAACGAATTTTGCACAGCATACAACGCACCACACATATCACACCACCAATTTTGCACCGCACATAATGCAGTTCGTAAATTGCACCACGCATGTTGCTCCACATTGGTTGCGCAACATTTCATGGTAGACACACATTGTTTGGGCCCCGCGTTCGGTAACAGTTATTCAGATCTCCATCTCTCTCTCTCTCTCTCTCTCTTTCTCCTTCGGTTTCCCGTATTTCCCCTCTATTTCCACCCGTCCCTCCGCCGTCCTCGTTCCCCGCTCCTTTCCAACCGTCTCTGCATAATGAGCGGCCCGGAAGGCCTCAGCTGGACGCTGGGCGGCCCCAGTGGGCTGTCTATGGGCGACCCCCGCATGGCGGCGCTCGAGCTCAGTGAATCTGCAGTGCGGGAGCTCGCTGGCTTCTCCTGCCGCTGCTGGTGCTCCTCCTGCTGCCCTTGTTGTGTTCTGCCGACCGTCTCCCCCTGCTCCTGAGGACCTCGCTGCCGCTGCTGGTGCGGCCGCGGCTGCCCTCCTCAGGTGCTGTTGCAGCTGTTGAGCCGGGTCGTCTTTATTCGCAGGTCCTAAGTACATGTTCCCGGGTAGCTCGAGAAAGCTAAAAAGGTTGTGGGATTAGAAGCCGGCGCCGCATGGTAGCCCTGGAGCTCCTTCCGGCGGCGGTCCAAAGTCCCCGCTGTGACTCTTGCGAAGCTGCAGCGCGTTTCGGCAGACCTTTTCTGACTGTTTCCCCATACGTGTACCGTCAAGTTTTCCAGAAGATCCTTTCCAGGGTTTCTGGCGTTTCTTCGAAGGTCTCTTCAGCAGTTTTTGTCGCCTCGCTATCTGGGTTCTGGACACCGCAAGTCTCGAATGCTGTAAGGCCGGCAGGCCCGCGTCTCGTGGTTGGGGCTGGCCTCACGGATCCCGAAGGTCTCAGAATCCGGCCGGTAGGCTCCCTCCCGGTAGAACACGCATGTCTCTGATTCACCACCCACCAAACCACCCCAACCCAACCCGAAGGCCCCAATTTATCCTCGATTTCCAGTGGGGGGGGGGTCCGGGAAGCATCGAAAAAACACGTGTGGAACCCTTACCCCCCCCAACCCGAAATCGGGGTCTTCGGGTTGGGTTGGGGTGGTCTGGTAGGTAGTCAGTTAGGGCTGGCCTCACGAATCCCGAAGGTCTCAGAATCCGGCCGGTAGGCTCCCTCCCGGTAGGACACGCATGTTCAGAGCCCCGAATCATCAGGGGTAACTCGGGTCAGGGATAACTCGGGTTCTTTTTCCGGGAATCCAAACCCGAGTTACCCCGGACCCGAGTTACCCCGGATAACTCGGGCGTCCAGAGCCCCGAATCATCAGGGGTAACTCGGGTCAGGGCTAACTCGGGTTCCTTTTTCGGGGATCCAAACCCGAGTTACCCCGGACCCGAGTTATCCCGGATAACTCGGGCGCCCAAGGTAGGCTCCCTCCCGGTAGAGCACGCATGTCTCTGATCATCGTTGGTGGGCTTCGCCCCTCGATGAACATACAGATTTCTGACGATCGCTGCCAGGCTCAATTCTTACGATGGTCTCTGTCGCCATGATCCTCCGTGTTCGTTCGTTCGGGTTCGTTCGGGTTCGCGGTAAGGAAAGTCCCCTTGAGGGGCAGCGGATTCCTCCTTCTCCCCTGCTTGTTTGCCTTGAACAAAAAAAATGATCCTCCGTGCTTATTATAACTAGGTCGCAGGTCCCTGTCACCGAGCAGCTCGGTGCTTCGCAGAGACGTGAGCTCCCATCTTGGGCATGCTTCGACATGAGGTCTCCATGGCTAGCAAGGCTCTCCTTCATCCATCCTGCCTTCTCTCTCCTCCCCCCTCCGCCCCCCCCCCCCTCCTTCCTCTCTGTTATGATCCCTCTTGGCTCCTCCTGACTCCTGCTCCTTCGCCCGCTCCTCCTCCCCCTCCCTCTTCGTCCGCCTCCCCAGGGTCGCCTCCTCCTTCTCCTCTTCCCTCCTCGTCCGCCTCCTCCCATACGCCTCCCCCCAACCTCCTCCGCCTTGCTATTCGTCCTCGTTGCTCCGCCCTCCTCCTCTGTCCCTCCTCCTCCTTCTGTTTCCTGCTCCTCCTCTTCACTTTTACTCTGCATCGTCGTGCCTCTCGTCCGCCTCCCTTGCCTCCTCCTCCTTCTCCTCCTCCTTCTCCCTCCTCCCGTTCCCATCTCACCCGAGCGACGTGTGGCCCGCCGATGAGAACTGATACGCCGCGGCGCTGAATTTACCCGACTTCGTGGCCCGCCGATGAGAACTGATACGCCGCGGCGATGGGACCTCGCATGGTGTCGCGGCAATGTGGATCCAACCCGAAACGAGGGGGCATAAAGCAGCTACGACTAACGATGAGAACATCACCTCTGCGTTCCGACCTCCGCCATCCACTCTCCCCTATCCACCCTCATCGTCCTCCTCCCCCGACGACTGCCTCTCCCTCCTGATGATGCCGCTGCGGGCCCCATCTCCAGGCCCCCCCTGCCTGGTGCTCCTCCTCTTCGCCCCCCCCCCCGCAGCCACTCCCCCTGTGACGACGACGGTGACCACTTGCCGCGACCACCGCCGACGCCGACCGCCACGACGCGGCGCCCCGCTGGCGAACACGTCACGCCGCGTGGCGCCCCGCCGGGGAGCACCCGCCGCTGGGTCGCCTGGCCCCGCTCTCGGCACTCAGCCCGTCCTCCGGCGGCGGCGGCGGCCAACGGCGGTGGCGGCGCGGACCGCGGCGGCGCCGGCGACGGCGGCGACCGACGGCGACCTCGCGCGGCAGCGACGACCGACTGCGGCCGACGGCGTCGACGACCGACGGCCGCGGCGACGACGTGGCCCCCGCGGAGAAGACGGCGACGACGACGACCATCCACCCGCGCCGATCCTGTCCAGGCCGATCGGGGGCCAAGGCCCAGCGAATGCTGTTCCCCAGCGGGGCCAGGAGGGCGCATACATTTGGGCCTCGCGTAATGGGGGGGCGATAAATGGGGGGGCAGCGACGGCTGCAGAAAAGGGGCCCTTTGGGGCCCCAAGGACGGCCTCTTGGGCCCATCATCGCCCTCCCCCCTGTAGCGACACCCAAATGCACCCACCTGGCACAGCAGGGACCTTTGCAGGTGCACAGCCGGCGTCCCCCGGAGAGACCTCGCTCTGCCGCGCCCCGCCCTCTGCCAGAGGCGCTCCGCCCGCCGCCCGTGGGCCTGCGGCGGCGACCTGCGCCCGCGCTTCTCGGCCGCCCCGGCGAGCCCCGAGCCTCCAGGGCGCAGCCGCTCGAGGCCGGATCAGGCGAGGCAGGTCGTTTGCTCGAGGAGGGGGGGGGTCCTCTTTGATGGTAGCGAGGGCCCATCTTGCCACCGGGCCAGGGATTCCGAAGCGGCTTTCTTTTCTTTGGGCCCCCGGCGGGCCCCGACCCTCCAGAGCGCAGCTGCTCGAGGCCGAATCAGTCTATGCAGGTCGTCTCTTCGGTCCCTTTCCAGCTCGCGCGTTCCGCGGATGGCTTCCAGCCGCTCCAGGCTTCCCAGATGGGGTCGGAGTAGATGGGGTCGGAGGATCGCGCCGCATCGCCGATGCATAGGCAATGCGGCGCGATCCTCCGACCTCTATCTATTCCGACCCCTGCTGGATGGCCCCTAGGTGCTCGAGGCCAAATCAGTCGAGGCAGCTCTTTTGTCGGTCCCTTTCCAGCTCGCGCGCTCCGCGGATGGCTTCCAGCCAAAGCTCAGAGGCGAGAGGACCCCCCCCGGTCGTGTGCGAAGCACGTCTGCGTATCCGCGGCCTCGCGGCACGGGCCCCTGGGCCATGACCCCGCGGACACGGGGGAGGGCGTTTTGTTTGCAGATGCCCCGCGCGGAACGTATCCGTGCGACCTCGTGTCGGCGGGCCCGCGGGAGTCCAGATTGCGAGGGTGGGGATGCGGACATGTTCGCCGCTCGTGACCCGAAGGCCGATCGAGCTGGACCGCGCGTCCCGTCCGGGGCGCCTCGGGCGGAGGACAAACCTCGGCCCGGCGAGTCTCCTTGCGGCCCTGCGTCCGCGCCCGCTCTCGGCTAACGGCGACGGCGAGCATCGGTGCGCCCTTCCTCGGCGGCGCGCTCAGGGTTGTGTGTGTGTGTGTGTTAGATGGGGCGGGCCTTCTCAGAAGGCGGCAGGGCTTCTTAGCAGGCCCCCTGGCCTTCTGAGGAGCTGTCTGCGTCTTAGGAGAAGGCTCAGACAACTTCTCAGAAGGCCAGAGGCCGTGGGAGTCTTGCGAGAAGGCCCGCCCCTTCTGTACCAGCTTGATGCATATTTCGTTCCCTATGTTTGGCATCACCTTACCTCGGTACCGATGTTAAGGATTCCTTCGGTCCCTGAGGGCACATCCCTAAGATTTTCATCGCCCTGGGCTTGCCGACCTGGGGGATAAGGATACGTTCGGGCTGGCTACTCTGGATTTCATCATACAGTGTGTGTGTATATATGTATATATATATATATATATATATATATATCTGTGGGGTGTGTGACGGCATTTTTTGGGGGAGGGTATTTGAATTGCCTCGGAGGGTTCGGGGACTCTGAAATTGCTCGCCCAGGAGGGTTGTGACCCCCCCTTTTCAACCAAAAAATCCGCAGAGCATCTGCCTTCCCCCCTTGGCGCTCCGCCGACTTCTGCCCGAGGAGAACTCGTACCCCGTGGCGCTGGGCTCCCTGGGCGCGTACCTGAGGTCGCTGCGTTTCGACGCGGGCGGGCTGGATGGCGCCGCGCTGGCAGAGGAGGGCCCCGCCACCATCATCGTCATCAGCATCAGCATCATCATCATCATCATCATCATCATCATCATCATCATCATCATCATCATCATCATCATCATCATCATCATCATCATCATCATATCATCATCATCATCATCGTCATCATCATCCGTAGCCATTTTGGCTCAAGTTCGAAACGCTTCCCTGGCGCTTCGAGCTTGATCGCTGCCGAAGGGACGGCTCAGGGCGCCCTTCTTGCGAGGACAGGCCTCGCGGCACAGGAACTTCAGTGCCCGTGCGTTGCGGCTCTTCATTCGATTTTCTTTTCCCACAGTTTTTCATTTCGCTCCGCCATGTCTGGCGGGCATGTTGTCGACCTCGCGTCTGTCCTGGGGCAGCTGAACGCCAACATAACCGCGCTTGTGGCCGATATGAGCAACATGAAATCCCAGATGAACGAGGTCGCCTCCTGTGCCCAGCGCTGTGCCCAGCTCGAGGCGTGGATGACTAACCTCGACAAGAGCACGGACAAGGCTGTCATGCGAGTTGAGAGCATGCTCAAGAATTGAGATGAGAAGTTCGAGCGCAGGCATGAAGTCATGGCCAAGGGCCTTGGTAAGGGCTCCTCCCTTTCCACCGAGGTTGTTTCCAGCCTGGAGGCCAAGATTCAAGCGGTGCAGACCCAGCTTTCCTCATTGTCGCGGGCTCCGACATCATATGATTGTGGCAGTTCTGATTCGGGACGTCGTGTTGCGCGTCGGCTTCCTGCCCCGGATCTCTCGGAGTCCAGTGGCAAGGTGGAGAATCGTGTCTGGCTCCGCGGGTTCCCTAGGGAGATGACGGCCACGGCATACAAGAAGCACTTCTCCCACATATCGACGGCGTACCCTTCTCTGGCTAACGCCGAATGCAAGCCCGCCAATGGCAAGTTCACTTATCCCATCCTCTTTCCCTCCACCGAGCTCGCAAAGTCGTTCATCGCCGAAGCGCGTGAGAACACCCCGTTCTGGATGGACAACAAGGATGGTATGAAGAGGCATATGTTGCGTGTCGGTGCTGACCAGCCGTTGCCGATTCGATTACGGAAGATTGCGCTCTCTAAGTCATGGGCTGTTGCGCATGCCTTGCTACATGAACACAATTGTTGGCAATCTCACTTCAAGCTAGGCACCGATCCGTTCAAAGGAACCGTCTTCTTGGTGGACAACGATGAGTACATCAAACTGGTTCAGCTCTCTGGCGTTGGGGGAGATATGACTGGAGCTTTCACTGTCGAGCCTTTCGCGCAGAACCTTAAGGACCCCGGCATCCCTGCGGAAAAGATTGCAACGTTCGGGGAGAAGGTACAGGTCGATGTTCCGCACTAGGAGTTTCTCTTTCGGTTTTGAGATCTGACCGCCGCCTTGCTTTGCCCTTCTCGTGTTCTCTGCCCTTCGGTCAGCCAGGAGGTTCCGACTGGCATTACCGACGTCAGTTTTTCCCAACCAACCTGTGTTGTTGGGTCCTCGTTTTGAAGAGACGGTCCCCGCGTTTCTCCTCCTCCTCGCCCCCGCCCTCCAGATGTTCGCATGCGGATCCCCCACCCAGGGCAGCGTTTCGTGGCCCCATAGGGAGCTCCACCGAAGGCCCCAGTGGGGGTGTTCGCATGCGGTTCCCCCACCCAGGGCAGCGTTTCGTAGCCCCATAGGGAGCTCCACCGAAGGCCCCAGTGGGGGTGTTCGCATGCGGTTCCCCCACCCAGGGCAGCGTTTCGTGGCCCCATAGGGAGCTCCACCGAAGGCCCCAGTGGGGGTGTTCGCATGCGGTTCCCCCACCCAGGGCAGCGTTTCGTGGCCCCATAGGGAGCTCCACCGAAGGCCCCAGTGGGGGTGTTCGCATGCGGTTCCCCCACCCAGGGCAGCGTTTCGTGGCCCCATAGGGAGCTCCACCGAAGGCCCCAGTGGGGGTGTTCGCATGCGGTTCCCCCACCCAGGGCAGCGTTTCGTAGCCCCACAGGGAGCTCCACCGAAGGCCCCAGTGGGGGTGTTCGCATGCGGTTCCCCCACCCAGGGCAGCGTTTCGTGGCCCCATAGGGAGCTCCACCGAAGGCCCCAGTGGGGGTGTTCGCATGCGGTTCCCCCACCCAGGGCAGCGTTTCGTAGCCCCATAGGGAGCTCCACCGAAGGCCCCAGTGGGGGTGTTCGCATGCGGTTCCCCCACCCAGGGCAGCGTTTCGTAGCCCCATAGGGAGCTCCACCGAAGGCCCCAGTGGGGGTGTTCGCATGCGGTTCCCCCACCCAGGGCAGCGTTTCGTGGCCCCATAGGGAGCTCCACCGAAGGCCCCAGTGGGGGTGTTCGCATGCGGTTCCCCCACCCAGGGCAGCGTTTCGTAGCCCCATAGGGAGCTCCACCGAAGGCCCCAGTGGGGGTGTTCGCATGCGGTTCCCCCACCCAGGGCAGCGTTTCGTGGCCCCATAGGGAGCTCCACCGAAGGCCCCAGTGGGGGTGTTCGCATGCGGTTCCCCCACCCAGGGCAGCGTTTCGTAGCCCCATAGGGAGCTCCACCGAAGGCCCCAGTGGGGGTGTTCGCATGCGGTTCCCCCACCCAGGGCAGCGTTTCGTGGCCCCATAGGGAGCTCCACCGAAGGCCCCAGTGGGGGTGTTCGCATGCGGTTCCCCCACCCAGGGCAGCGTTTCGTGGCCCCATAGGGAGCTCCACCGAAGGCCCCAGTGGGGGTGTTCGCATGCGGTTCCCCCACCCAGGGCAGCGTTTCGTGGCCCCATAGGGAGCTCCACCGAAGGCCCCAGTGGGGGTGTTCGCATGCGGTTCCCCCACCCAGGGCAGCGTTTCGTGGCCCCATAGGGAGCTCCACCGAAGGCCCCAGTGGGGGTGTTCGCATGCGGTTCCCCCACCCAGGGCAGCGTTTCGTAGCCCCATAGGGAGCTCCACCGAAGGCCCCAGTGGGGGTGTTCGCATGCGGTTCCCCCACCCAGGGCAGCGTTTCGTGCCCCATAGGGAGCTCCACCGAAGGCCCCAGTGGGGGTGTTCGCATGCGGTTCCCCCACCCAGGGCAGCGCTTCGTGGCCCCATAGGGAGCTCCACCGAAGGCCCCAGTGGGGGTGTTCGCATGCGGTTCCCCCACCCAGGGCAGCGTTTCGTGGCCCCATAGGGAGCTCCACCGAAGGCCCCAGTGGCTGCTCTCGCATGCGGTTCCCCCACCCAGGGCAGCGCTTCGTGGCCCCATGGGGAGCTCCACCGAAAGCCCCCGTGGCGCAGTTCGCATGCGCTTCCCCCACCCAGGGCAGCGTTTCGTGGCACCATAGGGAGCTCCACCGAAGGCCCCAGTGGCGCAGTTCGCATGCGGTTCCCCCACCCAGGGCAGCGTTTCGTAGCCCCATAGGGAGCTCCACCGAAGGCCCGCCCCGGTGGCGCAGTCCGCATGCGGTTCCCCCATCCAAGGCAGCGCTTCGTGGCCCCATATGGAGCCCCACCGAAAGCGGCACCCACAACGCGTTACCAACAATTGCTTATGGTTGGGTCTTTCGCCAGGATAATTCTGATAAGGGCTGTTCCCCCTCCTCCCCCCCCATGTCCTCGTCCTCGTCCTCCCCCCCTTCCTCCCCCCCTTGACGCGTGGTGCAAGCCTTGCGGCATCTCTGCAAACTTTGGCTTTTGCACATATAATGCATCTGCATATTTCGGTAGCATTTTTGGCAACCATGAGCTTCTGCGCCAGGGTGCGAGCAAGGTCTCTAAACTCTTCGCTAATTCCAGGTAGTCTTGTTTCTGATGGTCCGTGGGTCCTAACTGGATCTCTCGAGCCTCCATCGTGCTTTCCAGGCTTGAACATTTCGGTAGTTTCTGTTCGTCCCATCGGGCGGGGGGGGATCATTATTCCGATGTGTTCCTGGCTCTTCCCCTCCCTTCTTCGCATGTGAAAGGAAGTTACCGAAGTCGGTCGCATCATGATTATCTCTCTTTCTGGTCCTTCAGGCACTCTGCAGCTAGGTAACATACGCATCAACCCGTTGCATCACCCATAGCTACACAAGGGCCCCTTTGCAGAATACGCAGGCACGTATGCGGCGCTGATCAAGCCCTTTGATTATATGGCGGTGATTTCGTCTGCTAAGAGAGTGGTGTGCACAGAGTCGCTATTGTGGACGGAGGTTGGTTTCGCATTTGGTTGTCGTTTGTCGTCGAGCCTCGGCAGACTGGGTACAATCTATACTAACTGTTTGACGGCTGGGTTGTTGGATTTGCCTCCTCGCAACGGTGTTCTCGGCGATCCCTCGGCTCAGTTTGAACCTTAGGACCGCGTTCCCGTCTTGATTCAGTTGTTCCCTGGCTGTATAGGCCCCCTCGGTTGCAGATATGGACCACTTCCCATCCCGACTTTTTCCTGCTTCTGGAGGCTGCCGCCGTGTAATTTGGATTATCCGACGACCCCTGCTAGAGGCTCCTGGAGCTGAAGGATTGCATGTTCTATACTAAGAAGTGCTCCCTCGTCGTCTATATAGGTTTGGACCCCGTACTCCTCTCCAGCGTATCGCTATATGTCTGAACATACTTCGTCGTCTTCGGGATGGCGTTGTGGTTGGGGTGGTGCGGAAGTGTCTTGCCACGTATCCCGCCCTCGAAAAGTTCACTACTCCTCTCGGCGTCGTTGACAGACATGGACTTCACCAACATGTTTCCGAGCTCCTCCTAGGGGTTCTCCAGGAGGACCTCCTCAGGGCTCTCGAGTTTCACGTTGGGTAGACGGTATCTCGCCAGGACCCCGTCATACCCCGAATCCAGCAGTGCATGAGGCATTGGAGCCCTAGTGTCGGCGTGTTTCTCTCGCAGGTAGCGTGTCTGATGATGATCTGCCTCGAACTCTTGAGGAAAGTGTCGCTTGTCTTCGTAGACATTGGGCAGCTGTGCATATGGCCCCGCAAGATGCGATGGGTGCTCGGCTAGGAGATACGATTTTCAAGTTCGTCGATTTGTTAGAGCTGCACATTTGGGCAAATGAGCAGCGGCATCGAGTGTGAGTTCCCGTCTGATGTTCTCTTGGGTATTATCTCGTTCATCCTGTTGACATCCCTTACTCTGGGTGGCGGTGTGGTGGAGATCTCACTCGATCAGCGCTGTATATGCGCATGTGGCTCTTTTGCGAGGCGCTCGCCTCCCACCTGAATTCAATCGCGGCTATGTAGTGTCCCCTCTCAAGAAGGTTGAGGGGATCTCTCGCGGTTCTTCGAGAGCCTGCCCAAACTCGTCCGATCGTCCTCTCGAACACAGACGGCAAGCTAATGACACGTTCAAGCGGCTATGCGATTTGGAAGAGGAGGATTGGGACGTGCGGGTGGTACGCCGGCTCCCCTCGTGGCTGAGCTCTAGCATCTGTTCATCGTGCCTCACAAATTCTTTACGCTTCGCGTATCCCCACCAGCCCATCTCAAAACAGCAACTCTTGCGAAGCATGCCGACAGTCGTGTTTTTCAGGCGTGTTTCCGCCTGCCCCCGCATATCTCCCCTGTTCCTCCTTCCTCCCGCCTCCTTGTACATCCTCCTTGTGGTGGGAGCGGGAGAAGGACGAGGCGGAGGAGGAGGGAGAGAAAACGCTCCTCGTGGTTTGAGTCGTTTGGGGTTTCTCGTCCTGGTGTGAGTCGTTCGGGCCCTTCTTCCTGGTGTGAGTCGTTCGGGCTCTTCGTGGTGTGAGTCGTTCGGGCTCTTCGTCCTGGTGTGAGTCGTTCGGGCTTCTCGTGGTGTGAGTTGTTCGGGCCCCTCGTCCTGGTGTGAGTCGTTCGGGCCCCTCCTCCTGGTGTGACTCGTTCGGGCTCCTCGTGGTGTGAGTCGTTCGGGGCCCCCGTCGTGGTGTGAGTCGTTCGGGCTCCTCGTGGTGTGAGTCGTTCGGGCGCCTCGTCCTGGTGTGAGTCGTTCGGGCCCCTCCTTCTGGTGTGAGTCGTTCGGGCTCTTCGTGGTGTGAGTCGTTCGGGCCCCTCGTCCTGGTGTGAGTCGTTCGGGCTCCTCGTGGCGTGAGGCGTTCGGGCACCTCGTCCCCTTTTGGGGCGTCTTGGGGGCCTCTTGGCGGCCCCAGGGGCTTCTAGGAGCGTCTTGGGTGCCTTGGGGGAGCCTCTTCGGGCCTCTTGGGAGCCTCTTGGAGGCCGTTTGGGGCGTCTTGGGGGCCTCTTGGCGGCCCCAGGGGCTTCCAGGAACGTCTTGGGTGCCTCGGGGGAGCCTCTTGGGGCCTCTTGGGGGCCTCTTGGGGGCATCTTGGGGGCCTCTTGGAGGCCTCTTGGGGGCCTCCTGGGGGCCTCTTGGGGCCATCTTGGGGCCTCTTGGTGCCTCCTGGGCGCTTCTTGGGGCCATCTTGGAGAACATCGATCAAAGAAGAGGGGAGCTTTAATTAGCGCTGCCCCCTCAGAAGGGCAAAATGGGGCCAAAACCTGAGTGAAATCAATGATTTTGGCTTGAAAGAAGAGGGGAGCTTTAAGTAGCGCTGCCCCTTCAGAAGGCCAAAATGGGGCCAAAACCGTAGTAAAATCAATGACTTTGGCTTCAAAGAAGAGGGGGGCACTTTTCTCCCTCCCCCCGTCGGGGCCAGAATCCTCGTGAGGGGTGTAGTTTTTTTCAGCCCTCCGAGGAGTCGAAAAAAGACCCCCCGGGCGACCCGCGGAGGGACCTCTCCAGGCCCAGGGGGAGGGGGTAGGGGGAGGGGTAAACCCCTCCCCGAAGGGGAAGAAGGGGGGTTGAGAACAGAGCGGGCTCTCTAAACCACTCACGCCCAAAGGGCTGGTGGGATTTCTAGAGCCTGTCGGCGATCCCGCGATTATTGGCCAAGTCCGACGGAAGCACGGTCCACCTCCAAGGGAAGGTTGTTCGCTCTCTTCGAAATCAAGTTCTGAGCCGCTGTTCCACGCTTCTCCAGCCCCGAATTCGTTCTTTGATCCCCAAGCCCCCGAATGGTATACGAACAGAGTTTTCTTGAATTTCAGACTAGCCAATCGTTTGCTCGACTTGTCTTCTACTGGTGCTTATATGAAATCTGTTTGCAATGCCTGGGCGACAACTAAATGATGTCGCCAAGCCTGCTGTTTCTGCAGGTTCTGTGGTGAGGAGAGCGGTGACAGTATCCGTCATATGCTTGAGTGTTCTGTGCTCATCCCTGTTCTGCTCCGTGTTCTCCCCGTCCTCTTCTCTTGCTTTGCTCTGAAGCGTCTTCCTGTCTCGGACGTTTCTCAGTTGTCTCATGACCAGCTCCTGGCCTGCTTTCTCGTTCATGCTATTGCATCCGCTACCTTTAATGCAGTGAGGCACTTCGGGAGGCAGGGCCCCGACGCAGTCACAAATCTTGTGGTTGTCGTGCTCGTGCCCTGTCCAAGCGCTCCCGCCGAAGCAGAGACATCCTTATGGCACGTTAGCATCATCATCGGCATCATCCGCATCAGCATTACCCGCATCATCATCATCACCGTCATCATCGTCACCAAGCAGAAGCATGATCATCATGATTATCATCATCATCGCCGTCATCATCAGCATCATCGTTAACATCATTATTATCACGTGCGCCATCATCATCATAAACACCAGCATCAGCATCATCATCACCATTACCATCACCATCATCATCAGCATTCACATCATCAGCAGCAACATCAGCATCAGCACCAGCTTCGCCATCAGTATCAGCATCAGCATCACCCGAGTCATCCGAATCATCATCAGCATCAGCATCATCATCATCGTAGCCACCATGAAGCATCACCATTGTAGGCATCACCATCATAATCCTCACCATCACCATCACCAGCACCAGCACCAGCACCATCATCATCATAATCGTCATCACCATCAGCAGCATCATCGTCGTTACCAATCCCATTCGCATGCTCATCATCGTCGTCGTCGGCGCCAGCAGCATCATCATAAGCTTCATATGCACAAGCAGCATAATCAACATCATATTACGCATCATCAATATCGTCATCCTCATCGTCGTCGTCATTAACATTGTCATCATCACCACCACGTTCATCATTATCCTCGTCATTCTCACCTCCACTGTTATCATCACCGTTGTGCTCATCATCGTCATTGTCATTGCCATTGCCATTATCATTGGTAGGAGCACTATCATCGCGGTCATCACACTCACTACCGCCACCATCGCCACTGTCATCGTCATCGTGATTGACATTGTTAGCATCGTTATCCTCGCCTTTTCCAGTATCACCAGCTATCAACACCAGCATCGAACACCATCAGTACATCCTGAACATTAGTAACACCATCATCATAGTTACTGTCATCGTCAGCAGCTCCATCTTCATCATGACCATCATGATCATCATCAGCATCATCATCATCATCGTTATCATCACCATCATTGTTACTATCAGTCGCAGCATCATCATCGCCATCTTCGTCATCACTGCGTCCTCGCCATCGATTGCCATCGCCATCGTCATCGCCATCATCAGCATCATTGTCACTATGACCATGACCATGATCATCATCATCAGCAGCAACAACATCAGCATCAGCATCCGCATCAGTACCGTCAACACCATCACCAACACCATCATCATCGTTATCATCATTATCATGATTGTCATCACCATCATCACTATCACTATCTTACTGTGCCTCCTCGCCGCCGTTCCCCCCCCTTGCCCCAGCGGCGGCGTTAGCGGCGGTGGCGACCTCTGGTGGCGGCGGCAGCGGCTCCGACGGCGACCGACGGCGGTGGCGGCGGCGACGTTGCCCCCGCAGTGCAGAAACAACGCAGACGAGATATTGCGACGGCCTGACTGCCAGTGCCACCGAACCCGAAGGAGGACGAAAACGATGACGACGAAAACTCAGACGAGAAGTTTTCGAGCCTGCTGCTTTTCCAACCAGTATGCGATTAGACACAGCAGCCAGCGCTGGGTGGCTTCTCTCCCCCCATCCTCGTCTCCCTCGCTTGCCGCCCCCAGTCCCACCGCTACGACTTGCTGTCTGTGCTGTGCTGTCTGGTGCTGACTGGTTCCGCGCCTGCTCACTGTCGAGTGGGGCGAATCCTGGGGATGCGACGGGGGAAGTCGGGCCGGCCACAGAACCTGGATTCACCGTTGCAGAGCGTTCCAGAAGGCTCGCAGAGCGTTCCTGAGCGATCTGGAACGGCCGCGGTGCCCAATGCATCCTTCAGAGCTGCCGGGTCTCAGGCATCCCCAGTTTGGTTCTGTCTGATTCCGTCCGTATGGGGGAGGGGGAAAGACAACCCGAGTCGGCTGCCTGACCGCAGTGGAGTGTCGGACGGCGCCTCCTTTGCGTCCCAGGAGCGCAGCCTCGGTGGCGCCGAGCTCGTGCAGTGCGCGGCGGCGGCGCAGCTGCAGCGGGAGTGCGGGGGTGGGCCTGAGGCGGCGTGCCCCGCGCCCCGTGGGACGGGCGACCCGGGACCGACGCGCGAGCTGAGGATGATGATTTTGATGGTGATGGTGATGATGATGGTGATTCTGGTAAAGACGGTGATGATGGTGATGCAGACGGTGATGGTGGCGATGGTAGCGATACTCATGATGATGATGACTGTGGTGATTGTGGTGGTGATGACGACGATCATGATGATGGTGGTGGTGATTGTTGTGGTGATGGTGATGATGGTAGTGGTGATGATGACGACGTCGACGATGATGATGGTGGTGATGATGATGCTGTTGATGATGCTGTTGATGATGATGATGACTATGATTATTCATGATGATGTAGGCGATGGTGGTCATGCTGATTGTGATGGTGATTGTGATTGTGATCGTGATGCTGATGATGGAGGTGGCGCTGACGACGTCGATTACGATGCTGATGATGATGCAGATGCTGATGATGATGATGATGAATTGAATGAGGATGCTGGTGAAGACGATGACGACGATGGTGACGATAACGATGACGACGATGGTGATGATGAAGATGCTAATTATGATGATGATGATGATGATCACGATGATGATGATGATGATGATGATGATGATGATGATGATGATGATGATGGTGATGATTATGATGATGATGCTGACTATGGTGATGCTGACGTGCTTACGATGGTGTTGCTGTTATGTGTGATAATGATGGTGATCATAGTACTGTGATTATGGTGATGTGGTGATGGTGGTGAGGATGATATGAGATGTGATGATGGTGGTGATGGTGATGGTGATGGTGATGATGATGATTATGATGATGGCGACGAGGCGACGACGATCATGATGATGATGACGACGGTGATGATGGTGATGATGATGATGATTGCAATGATGATGATTATGATGATGATAATGAGGATCATGTTGATGATTGTGATGACGATGATGATGACGATGATGATGTTGATGATGAATATGATGATGAATAATATGAATTATATGGTGATGATGATGATGCTGATGATGATGATGATGATGATGATGATGATGATGATGATGATGATGGGGACGGTGATGGTGATGGTGATGGTGATGGTGATGGTGATGGTGATGGTGATGGTGATGGTGATGATGATGATGATGATGATGATGATGATGATGATGATGGTGGTGGTGGTGGTGGTGGTGATGGTACCAAGACCCCCCCCCTTCACTGTCGCGGCCCCCGCCGCCGCCGCCGCCGCCTCCTCCGCCGCCCGTGGCCTTCTCCGCGCCTGCCCGCCGCCCGGCTGCTCCGCCGAACTTGCCCAGGGGGAGCCCCCGCCCCCCTTGCGGCCCGGCCCCCCGCAGCGCCCGCCGCTGCGGGGCCGCGCGGTGCATGCGCGCCGCGGCCCACTGCGCACGGTCGCCTCCACCGCGGGGGGTGGCGCGGCGCGGCGCGGGGGCGTAGCGCGGCGGCGGGCGCGGCGCGGCGGCGAGGCGCGGCGGCGGGGGCCGCGGCGGAGGCCGCACAGCGGCTATGTGGAGGGAGGCGCGTGGGGCACGGCACCTCCCCGCCCTCTCGCCCCCGCAGTGTCAAGCAGCGGCTAAGCGTCCTGGCTTGCCTAAAGGCCTACCAAGACATGTCATAAGAACCTCTTATGGTCTACACGAAATGTTCTTAGAACATTTCTTGCTCAGACTGTCTTGTTTCAACACATCGGGCTCATGTTCTAAGAACACTGTTTTTGTTCTTAGAACATTTCTGGGTTCTAAGAACACGTCGTGGTAGGCCTATGGGAAAACCCGGACGGTCGGTCCCTGCTCACCGGTGGGGCAGTCATGCACCACCCTTAGCTGCCCTGGTGCGCCCGTGTCGAAACTCAGCATGTACCGTGTTCAGAGCGTCCGTTTTAACACGCTGCGTGTTGTTTGTGTTGGGCTCGGCACGTGTTGGTCCACATTCTGGCGAATGTATCGCGCCAGACCTACATACGTTTCCGGTCTACGTGCTGACTCTGTGTCAACACGCTACGGGTTGCGTGTTGCGTATCGGGGCAGCCATGGCACCACCATGCCTTGACAGGACCATCCTCAGGGGCAGCGCCAGGGGCGGAGGGATAGGCTTAGGGGGCGGGGCTGCATCGACCCCCAACCGCCCACTCATCGCGGGCTGCGGCCCGATATCCCAGACCGCCCAGGAGCGTGCGGATTCGTCGTCGTGGGCCTTTCGCCGATCTATCGGCGATGCATCGCCGATTCCAGCTCGTCTATTGTTGCCCCTCACACCCTTGGTCCAAGTATGTCCTCCTGGGCGAAGCCACGCGGGGTATGGATGGTGGTGGTGGTGGTGGTGTGTGCATTTGCCTCTCTCTTTCTGCGGGCTCGTCCTCCTCGTCCCCGCCGGTTTCCCCATTCACCGCAGTTTAGGACGTTAGATGGTTCACGCGGTTTGGTCGTTGACTTATCGGGGGCACCGCGTGCTCGTCTTGGTCGTGGTCTGGAACTCCTTCCTTCCTCCTCCCCTCCTTCTCCCTCCTCCTCATCCTCCATTCTTCCTTTTGCTCCCTCCTCCTTCTGGAGTCCCAGAGCTTCTTTCCTCCTCTTGAAGCTCATCTTCCTCATGTTACGCAACTTCCTCCTCTTTTGTTATCAGGTTCCTTCTCCTCCTGGAGCTCATCCTGCTCCCCTGGAGCTACTCCCTTCTTCTCCTCCTGGAGCGCATCCTGCTCGTATATTGATTTATCCGTTCTCATGCGCTTCCTTCTGGGGCTTCTCATATTGTGAGCTCCTCCTCCTCTTCCTCTCCTTCTCGTACCTCCCTCTCCTCACGGAGTGCATTCTTCTTCCCCCTTCTCTTCCTCCGGAGGATTCTCTCATGGAGCTCCTCCTCCCCCTCCTCGTCCTACGGCGCTCCTTTCTGGGGCTTGGCCAGAAACGCTCTGCCCGCGGGAGGGGACGCCCCCGACGAGGGGCGGGGCTCTGGGAGAAGGCGTCCATGAAGGAGGGTCCAACCGTACCTCCACCTTCCTTGCACCTTAACCCAACACCCCAGTCAACCACTCACTCACCTCCCCCCCTCCCCGCGAAGCCTCCCGCGGCCCAGGTCCTGGCGGCGGCCGTGGCCGTTGGCGCCGCCCCGGCCCCTGGGCCGCAGCAGGCGATGAGGGGATGGGGAGCGGGGGCGGGGGCAGGAGCCACGGACGGGGTGAGGCGTGGGGGAGGGAGGAGGGCGGAGGGGTAAGGAAGGAGGCGAGCCTGGAACAAACAGGGGGAGGGGAGGATACGGTGGGTGTGTGTGTTCTTAGGGTTCTGATTGCTGAGGGCCTCCCAGGGGGTTCTGTGGCGGCCCCTGGGGCGCAAGAAGGAGGAGGAGGAGGAGGATGAAGCAGACGAGGAGGGGTGCACCGAGGATGATGATGATGATGATGATGATGATGATGATGATGATGATGATGATGATGATGATGATGATGATGAGAAGGAGGAAGATGAGGAGGAGGAGGAGGAGGAAAGGTAACATAAGGATGATGGGGATCGGGAAGCAGTGGATGATGATAGTAGTACGATGCGGATGGTCACGAGAGGGAATGCGACGAGGACGATGAAGATGACGATGAAGATGACGATGCCGATGGTGACGATGATGATGCTGATGATGATGACGATGATAATGCTGCTGATGATGGTGATGAGTATGATTCCCTACCTAGGCTCTGCCTAGAAGGGTTCTTACTCTATGGGCTTAAAGGGCCGGGCAAAGCAAACCGCCTCGGGCGGTTCCCCCCGGCATCCGCCCCGCGGTTCCCCCAGTTACGTCCCTTTAGCTTAGCGTTGCTTATCTCATCTCAGCTTAGCTTATTTCATCTTAGCCTAGCTTAGCTTCATCTTAGCTCAGGTTTATCTTAGCTTAGCTTATCATCATGTTAGCTTCGCTGAACTTTAGCATAGCAGAGCACAGCATAGCATAGCAGAGCGTAGCATAGCATAGCGCAGCACAGCATATCATAACATAGCCCAACACAGCATAGCATAGCGCAGCATAGCATAGCATATCATAGCATAGCGCAGCACAGCACAGCACAGCATAGAACAGCGCAGCATAGCATAGCATAGCAGAGCAGAGCATAGCATAGAACAGCGCAGCATGACATAGCATAGCTTAGCGTAGCATAGCATAGCATAGCGCAGCATAGCATAGCATAGCATAGCATAGCATAGCGCAGCATAGCATGGCATAGCATAGCATAGCATAACATAGCAACTAATGCTGCTTTCCTAGGGGCTCCAACTTCTAGGTAGGGTCGCACTGGGGTAATGCTGCTGATGGTGGTGCTGCTGGTGGTTCCGATGGTAATGGTGAAGATGACGATGCTGATGACGACGATGATGATCGCGATGGTGGTGATGGTGACCGTGCTTATGATGATTATGCTGCTGCTGATCAGGGGAATGTGTGAATGGCGATGGTGCTGATGATGGTGCTGATGCCGATGCCGATGATGGTGGCGGTGGCGATGATGATGGTGATGATGATGGTGATGATGCTTCTGATGATGTTGATGATGATGATGATGATGATCATGCTGCTGATGATGATGATGATGACGACATTGCTGATAGCGATGACGGCGATGCTGATGGTGGTGATGGTGATGTCGGTGATGATGATGATGACAATGCTGACGATGCTGATGATGCTGCTGATGATGATGATGATGATGATGGTGATGGTGGTGATGCTGATGTTGATGATAGTGATGATGATGCTGATGATGGTGGTGGTGGTGATGGCAAAGACACGATAACGTGGTGGACGATGCAGTGTGCGTGTGTGTCCATGAGGGTGTCGGTGATGGTGACGAAGACGGCACCAACGACCGCGGCGACGATGATGCTGATGCTCATGCTCATGCTGATGGTGACGACGGTGATGATCGGGATGACGATGATGATGATGATGATGATGATGATGATGATGATGATGACGGTGATGATGATGTTGTTGTTGATAATGATGATGGTTATGATGAAGATGTAGATGACGATCAGTGGAGTAGGGCGGACGAGGAAGATCAGGACGACGAGCCGCAGAGGAGCAGGAGGAGGTGGATGAAGGGGACCAGTGGAAACCCAAGACGCATCAGCGACGTTGCGATACACCCTCCCTCCACGTCCTCCCCCCATGGGACCTCAACGCCGCGGATCAACGTGACTGTTGCGTCATGAAAACCCGAAGCCGTGCCAGAAAACTGTTTCCTGCCTTCAATTCTAATCCGTGCCAGAACGAATTCCTTGGATTTCAACGCCGCGGATTTGTGAAACCGCTGCAAACTTTTGAGACGCATGTGTGTGGGGCTAAAACGAGAACCACATTATGAAAACGAACCGCCTCCCGTCCGTGAAACGGTTGCAAACTTTCCGTACGAGTGTGCGCGGCGTTACGGCGATAACCACATTTTCAAAACGATTCGCCATCCTTCCGTAACATTGCTGCGAACTTTTACGACGAATGTTCGTGGGGCTGAGGCGAGAGCCACATTTTGAAAAGGGCTCGCCTTTTGGCGAGGAAGTCTCAGGCGAAACGCCCGGCCCGACAGGGAGGAGTTGTCTACAAGGAGAAGGAATGGACGCGGACGACGTGGACGAGGAGGCGGGGGAGGCGGTGCCAGGAATGCGAGGGGGGGACAGGAGCAGCACGAGGCAGGCCAGGAGCGCGCAGCAGCACACAGCAGCGAGGACAGCGACGAGGACGAGGAGGGCGACGAGGAGGCCCTTGCAGAGCGGCAGGCGGCGCCGCCTGCGGCGGTGCCGCCCGAGTGCCTGGAGCTCGCGACGTGCGCGTCCGCGGGCAAGGCCGACTGGGGCGAGTTCCGGGCGCGCTTGCAGCGGGCGGTGGCAGCCGAGGACCTGCGCCGACGCACGCACGCACGCCGCTAGCGGACGACGGACGACGGACGACGATGACGCCAGACCGCGTCGGCGACGACGGGCTCGACGTTGGCGCCGCCGCCGTCGGCGCCGATCGGTAAGGCCGTCGCAGTCCCCCAGAAGGCTGGGCCGGCTCCCGTGGGCCATCGATTCGTTCGCAGAACCGTGCCCCTTGTCGATATCCGAGTCACCGCAGACTCCCGTGGCCGAGCAAGCCGACTCGGAGCGATTGGGCCCCTCTTGCGGCCTCGTGGCCCGGTCTCCGAGCTTCTCTGGCCTTCTTGGCGGCCCCGCTCTCGGGCCGTCCTGGGCTCACTCGCGGCCTTCTTGGTTGTCTTTGCAGCCTCGGCCGTGATTGCCGGCCTGGGGCCTCGCCAGGAGTAAGCGAGCGAGCGGACTATCCAGGCAACGTTTCTCTCGCCAGGGTGAGGGGAGGGGAGGGGGAGGGGGAGGGGGGGGGGAGGGGAGCAGGAGGAGGGGGGGTGATTGATAGAGGGAGCACTAGGGGCGAGAGAAGCTATAAGAGAGGGAAGGATGGCTGGGGGAGCTGCTGGGGGATGATGGGACAAGAGGTAAGCATGAGGATGGTGATGATAAGGATACTGGTGATCATGATCATGCTGCTGCTGATGCTGACGATTGGTGGTGGTAGTGATGGTGGTGGTGATGATGTTGACCATGGTGGTGATGCTGGTGTTGCTGTTGTTGCCGCTGCTAAAGCCGCTGATGATCATGTTGATGCTGCGGATGCTGATACTGATCGGTGGCGATGATGTTGCTGATGATAATGGTGATGCTGATACTGATGATGCTTAGTATGATGAGGATGGTGACGATTATGATGATGATGATCGTGAGGATGTTGATGATGACGATGACGATTATGATGATGATCATGATGATACTGATAACTTTGATGATGATCAGGATCATGATGATGTTGATGATGGTGAAGATGATGGTGATGATGTTGATGCTGATGCTGATGCTGCTGTTGATGGCGATTTTGCTGCTGTTGCTAAGGATGCTGATGATAAGGATTATGATGCTGATGATGATGCTGCTCATGCTGATCATGAGGATGACGCTGATGATGATGATTATGATAATGCTGCAGATGATGATGCTGGTGATGATGATGATTATGATGGTGTTGATGATGGTGATGATGATGTTGCTGCTGATGATGATGCTGACGACGATGATGATGCTGATGCTTCTGCTGCTGATGATGCTGGTGATGACGATGATGAGGACGATGGTGTTGATGCTGGTGATGCTGCTGTTGCTGATACTGATGATAAGGATGCTGATGATGATGGTGGTGGTGGTGATGGTTAGGATGTTGATGATGACGATGCTGATGCTGCTGCTGATGATGACGATGCTGCTGCTGCTGATGATGATGATGCCCGCGGCTGAAGGGGTCAGGAGCAATGATGATGATGATGGCAACGATGATGATGCTGATGATGATGACGCTGATGATGAAGATGTTCCCGCGCTTCCAGAGGTGGTAGTCGCCGACTCGCTTTCTCCCCCCTCACGATGATAAGATTGATGTTGATGATGCTGATGATGATGATGGTGATGATGCTGATGACGATGGTGTTGCGGTCGAGGATGCTGAGGATGATGCTGATGCCGATGATGATGTTGATGATGACGATGATGATGCTGATGCTTCTGATTAAGATGATGAGGCTAGTGATGACGATGATGATGCTGATTATGATGCTGATGCTGCTGCTGATGATGATGCGTTTGGTTCTGAAGATGATGATGAGGATGCTGATCATACTGATTGTAGTGATGAGGTTTTAGACGATGACGATAAGGATGATGCTGCTGCTGATGATGAATCTGACGTTGATGATGGTGATGATCATGATGGTGATGACGATGATGATGATGATGCTGATGATGATGCTGATGGTGGCGATGATGATGATGATGATGATGATGATGATGATGATGATGATGATGATGAGGATGAGGATGATGACGATGATGATGACAACGACGACGATGATGATGATGATGATGAGGATGAGGATGATGATGATGATAACGACGACGCTGATGATGATGATGATGATGATGATGATGATGATGATGCTGATGCTGATGCTGATGCTGATGCTGATGCTGCTGCTGATGATGATGATGATGAGGAGGAGGAGGAGGAGGAGGAGGAGGATGATGATGATGATGAGGAGGAGGAGGAGGAGGTGGAGGTGGATGTTGATGATGCTGATGGTGATGACGACGACAGCACCGAGGAGGAGGAGGAGGAGGAGGAGGAGGAGGAATAGGAGGAGGATGGCTCGGCTCGGTTCTGACAATAAGAGGAACTACGTCTGGACTGTGCACCTGCTCCAAACATTCACCACTGTGGGAAGTGCCCCCCCTGCTCCCAGGAGGAGGAGGAGGAGGAGGAGGAGGAGGAAGGAGGAGGAGGAGGAGGCGGAAGGCGGAGGAGGAGGAGGAGGAGGAGGAGGAGGAGGAGGAGGAGGAGGGAGGAGGGAGGAGCCAGGAGCCAGGAGCCAGGAGGGGGGAGGGAGGATGAGGAGGAGGAGGAGGAGGAGGAGGAGAGGAGGGAGGAGGAGAGAGGGCGAGGAGGAGGAGGAGGAGGAGGAGGAGGAGGACGAGTACGAGGAGGAGGAGGAGGAGGAGGAGGAGGAGGAGGAGGAGGAGGAGGTTGACAGCGTGGCTGGTGGAATGACCAGCGCACGCGGCAGCCCATGGCTGGAGTGGCGGGAGAGCCGCGGGCAATGATTTTCTGGGGACTTGGGAAGCACCAGTGTCCTCCTTCTCTCTCTTCCTCCCTCCTCTCGGCCTTCCCTCTTCTCTATGGTGCTTCCCTAATATTCCCTCTCCATCTATGTCGTTCTTTTCTGCTCCTAGAATGGGATTGGGACTCATGAGTACAAGAGTGCAGGAGGAGAGAGGAGGAAGAGGAGGAGGAGGAGGAGCAGGAGGAGGAGGAGGAGGAGGAGGAGGAGGAGGAGGAGGAGGAGGGAGGAGGAGGAGGAGGAGGAGGAGAGGAGGAGAGGAGGAGGAGGAGGAGGAGGAGGAGGAGGAGGAGGAGGAGGAGGAGGGGAGGGGAGGGGCAGGGGGATCGGGGACGGGGGAGGGGGAGGAGGAGGGGAGGCGGAGGGGGAGGAGGAGGAGGACAAGGAGGAGGAGGAGGAGGAGGAGGAGGAGGAGGAGAAGGAGGAGGGGGAGGAGGGAAGACGGGGCTGTGGCTCGGGGTCAGTGCCCACACGCGCAGTCGCGAGCCCTCCGCCCGCTGGCCTTTTCTGGCCGAGTCAGATCTTCCTCGGGGCACGGACCTGAGGCGGTCCCCCAGCCAGCCTCCCTTGCTGATTCTCGCCGTCGCCGTTGCCGTCGCAGTCGTCGTCCTCTGGCGCGCCCTCGCCCTTGTTGCTATGGGTGGGAAGCGCGCAGGGCGATCCTGCCCTGTGCGTGTTTGGTGGGTGCGCGCAATGACGGGGAATCGCCTGGCGGGCTTTGCGGTGCCCCTGCGCTGCGCCCTTACGACAGGCAAGAGTCACAGCGGCTGCCTTCATAGTTTGTCAGGCGAGGGCAATGTTTCCCAAAATCTTGGGCGACGGCTGGCGGCGTTTGGCCATGGGCCAAGAGCGGTGGGCCGAATTAAAGATTTCTGGCTTCAGATCCAGGCTAGCACAACCTGCACGGGTGTGGGCTTCTGCGAACTTCAGGGTCAGCAGAGTCGCATGCAACCGAGCAGTGTCGTCCTTGCTGGTCCCTCCCTCCCTCCCCCATTGCTGGAGGATGCCTTGCAGGAGTACTTCCGTGGAGGACGCCCCGCATGCCCCGCCCCCCTCCCATCGGGAGCCTTGAAACGGGGGCCAATGCAAACGAGGGTCAGCCAGAGCGCCGGATCTTGCAGGATCCTGCAGAGCCAGGGTTGCACTGACTCAGGCTTGCGTGCAGGATCTTGCAAAGCCTGACTGCTCCCGATTTGCATTGACCCGGGTTAGTGCGTCCCCGACCCCCCACACACACCTGCTGGAGGATGCCCCACAGGACGCCCCCCTCCCCCTCCCTTTTCCGCAGGATGCCTCGCCGCACTCCGCCATGGAGGAGTACTTCCGGCTCATGGAGGCGCGCGCCCCCCCGCATCGGGGCGGCCGGCTCTGCCATAGGAGGGTGTGGGTGGGGGGGGAGGGCGCGCACCGGGTGGGGACGTCCGGGCGCTCCCCCCCAACAGCTGCTTCCCTCCTGGCGCCCCCTTCCGCCCTGCCCCCTCCGCCCCCCCCCCGCCCCCTCCGCCCTCCCCTGCCCCTTGCTCTCCTTCTCGTCCTCGTCTTCCTCCTCTGTTTGTCTGTCTGCCTGCTTGTCTGTCTGTCTGTTTGTCTGTCCGTCTTTCTATCGACTTATATAGATCTATACATCCAGCAACATTTATATGTATATATATATATGGGTAAACGTACAGACATATGTATTCAGTTATGCATGTATCTCATATATGTATGCAGGTTTATATGCAAACGTGTGCTTACATCTGCATATATATATATATGCCGATCTAAGTTTGTCCATCGATCCACATGTATGTCTATATGGGTGTACATAATGTATGACCAACTGTCTGTATACAATTACATATAACTATCTGTTTAACTACATTAATTAATCAATCAATGCATGCATGTCGTTTCATCTATATTGCTGTATCTTTGTATATACACGCATACATACACACATATATATATGTAGTCATATCGCCATACACTTTATCTATGCGTATGCTTACACCAACGCATATTATACTTAGAACCGCATCTATAGCTAACTACACATATACATATTTCCAGGCGTATATATGCACACGCATCGACATACGCTATGCCTTGTGATAATGTGCACATGTATATACATATCCATATATCGCAATGTCTACAAGATTCTGTACGCACACACACATATATATGAATGTACATACATATATACACATATATACATATCATCCCATGTGTATATCGTATATCCGCACATACATATACATACATGCACGGAAATACATATCTGCATATTTATATACACACATGTAAGCCACCTGTCTGTCTGTCTGTCTGAGGACAGCCCTGCGGCCCTCGGAGCGCTGGCCAACAGCCTCGCGCGGGCCGCTGAGCGCCTGCGCAAGCTCTGGGACACCCTGCAGCTCCTGCAGAAGGCGGGGCTGACGAAGCAAGCCACAGGGGCTCTGCTGCGTACCAGCGCGGGAGCCGCAAGCCAGCACGCGCTCAGGCTGGAGCACGCCACGGACGCCGCCGCCGCCGCCGCCGCCGCCGCCTACGACGGCTTCCTGACGAACTGCTGGGAAACGCTGTCGCAGCGAGACTTCGACGAGAACGCAAAAGAACTGCTGGGGCTGCCTGCGAGGCTCTGCGGGCTGGGCGCGCAGTTGGCGACAACGCGGCGCCACGCGGCCTTCCTGTCCTCCTGGGCAGGCGCGGCGGCCGAAGTCACGCGGGACCTCGGCAGCAGCACGCTGGCGGACTGCCTTGACTTGCTCCCAGACGCGACGAGCAAGTTGGAGGCCGCGCGGAGCGGCCTCGAACAACAGGTACTCCTGCTGGCCGACGGTGGAGCGGTAGCGGACGCCCTGGCCACCCCTTTGAAGCAAGGTTTGGCAGTGGACAACTTGCAAAAGACAGCACGCTGCGCTCCTGCAGCGGTTGCACCTCCCACAGCGAGCTGAACTGCGTGGACAGGCGAGGCCAGGGGCTGGGGCCTTCCTCAACTACCCCACGGAGGTGTTCTGCTCGCTGGAGGACGCCCGCTGGGAAACCGCAGCGCGCAGCCGGCTGCACCTCGAGCGGCCCGCCTGCAGCCGCGGCGAGCTCGCGGGGGCGGCGACGACCTGCTGCCTGCGCAGCGCGACCCCCTGGACAGCCGAGGCTACCGTGCCGCCAGAATGGCGGCGGCGGCGTGCGCAGGCACGCGCGGCTCGCGCGCTGGCTTGGAGGACTGCTGCGAAGGTGGCGACACGAACGGCCTCTCTGCGAACGGCGCGGCCGTGAAACGGAGCGCGCGGTGCTCGACCTAGAGTGCCATGACGACGACGCGCGGCGCTGGCTCGACGTCGCGGTCCGACACCCGGCCGCGGGAACGCAGGCCGAAGTCCGCGCGGCAGGTCGCCGGGATGGCGAGGCCAGCAGGAGGGGAGAACGCGTCCAGCGCTCGCGTTACTCGGGCGAGCGTCTGGCCCCCTTCGTCCTGGAGGTCGGAGGGGGACTGGGCGCGGAGGCCCGCCTTCCTGTCTGAAGGCCGAAGTGAACAGGCAGGACGAGCAGGACCAGCAGCGCGGGCTGGCCCGCGCCCGCCGGGTGCTCAGCTGCGGGCTGCAGAGCGAGCTCGCGCGCCAGCTGCGCTCCTCGGCGGGCATCCGCTAAGGCGCCAGCTGCGAGCGGCGCGGAGCGGCGCAAGAGAACGGCCCCGCGCGCCGCCGCAGGCTTGCGCTGGCGCGCCTCAGGGCTTCTGGCGACAACGCTCGAGGCCGCCGCGCTGCGGGCGCCGCTGCGACAACCGCGACGGCGCCGGAATCTGCGGCGCAGGCGGCGAGCCAGCACGGGCCCCTCGCCGCTGGCGAGCAGGCTCGGGGCGGCGCGGGCTACGCGGCGGCCGCTGGCCAGGGCGCGCGCTGCCGGGCGGCGCAGCTCGCGGCGGGCCTGCGAGCCAGCGCCAAGGGGCTTGCCGGGCGGCGCGGCGCAGAGTGCGGCGGGCTTGCCGGGCGGCGCGGCGCAGAGTGCGGCGGGCCTGCCAGGCGGCGCAGAGCAGCGCGACGGGGCGCGGCGGGCCTTCTGCCCGGCAGCCTCGCTCTTCCCCTTCCTCTTCTCCCTCCGCTTTTCGGCCCCGGACAGCGGCGCGTTCCTCCGCGTCGTGGCCCTCGCCCCCCAGGCGCGGCTGGGGCGCGCCCTCCAAGCGTTGCTGGAGAGCGCCCCAGCGACGTGGGAACCCGAGAGAGAGAGAGAGAGAGAGAGAGAGAGAGATGGAGAGAATATGTCTGTCTGTCTGTCTGTCTGTCTGTCTGGTTGTCTGTCTGTCTGTCTGTCTGTCTTTCTGTCTTTCTGTCTTTCTGTCTTTCTGCCTGCCTGCCTGCCTGCCTGCCTGCCTGCCTGCCTGCCTGCCTGCCTGCCTGTCCACATATATACAACTATCTATCCATCGACATATCTGTCGAGTTTGGCGCGCGACGACGTCAGCGGCGTTTGAGCAGACGAGCCAGCGCGCCACCACGCGGGCCAGCTCACCAGACCTTGGAGTTGGGTGAACAACCCCCCAGTCGCGACTCCCAGAGAGAGAGACAGAGAGAGAGAGAGAGAGAGAGAAAGAGAAAGGGAGAAACAACAAAACAAGGAGGCTGATGGGGATCTCACAGGAGACCTGCGCGACCGAGGAGGCAAGGAGGGAGGCACTGCGCAGCCACTCCCCCGGACAAGGCTTCCAGACGAGGGACCCCTGGTTGGGAAGACCAGGTTGCTCCACAGGAGACCTGCGCATCCAGGAGAGGGGGCGGCATTCAGTTCTCCTGGGCCCCCTCTGCACTGGCAGACACCGAAGCGCCGCTCTGGGGGGCTCCTCCTCCTCCTCCTCCTCCTCCTCCTCCTCCTCCTCCTCCTCCTCTTTCTCCTCCTCTTCCTCCTCTTCCTGCTCCTCTTGCTCCACCTCCTCCTCCTCCTCCTCCTCCTCCTCCTCCTCCTCCATGCCCCCCAGTGCATTAGCAAGCGTCGGGGCAGTCTTGCACGCGAGGGACGTAGCTAGGTCATGACACAACCTCTGGAATCGTCGTGCGACCAAGGTCCGGCACGATAGGTTTCGCAAGGGTGCCCGCGCAGCTGGCAGAATCAAGCGCTTCGTTCGTACCGACACGCGTTCGCCGAAACTGTATACTAGTGGTTACCCCAAGGCGATGTGGGCTGCTGAAGTGCACGGGATCAGCCTTTCCAGTCTCCGACTGCTGCGCCTATAGTGCGCATGCCAGTAGGCTTGTGAGTGGTCCAGGCACGTGTGCGACCACTGCTATCAAGCTGTGTTTCGGGGCGGGCCGTGACCCTGTCCAGGTCCACATTCGTCGCCTTGTAGCGACTTGGTTGGGCCGGCTCGCAACGCGCCCGAATCTCTGTTCTCGCGTTGAAGCTGCATGGCAGACATTTTTGGACAGAGCGAATAAAAGGCTGGAGTTGGGTGAGGGGCCCACTTTCAGCCTTGCAGGCGTGTTTGTTGCACTTAGGGTGGTCTTGCCCCAGCGCTCAGGAGATGACTGGGCTTTGGTGGAAGATGGATCTTTCCCTGCCACTCCGTTATCGGATGATTTCAGCGCCAGCATTGAGAGCATGCAGTGGCTTGGAGTCTCTAAGTTTTATCTCGGAAAAGGGGCTGAGCGACGAGTCTCATGACAGCACGTAGGAGAGCTTGCTAGGAAATTCACGAAAGACGGTGAGGCAGGCATGGCAGCTATGGTCGGAACCATTGCGGCCGGAGGCATGTGGACAGAATCGCGCAAATTCGAGTGTGGCAGTGTTCCCGATAGCGTTTGCCAGCGATTTTTTCGTTCCGACGAGAGCCCTAAACACAGAGTTTGGAAATGCATGTGTAACGCCAGTGGTGACAGCGCCCGGGTGACTGACACTGAGCATCTGCGGCATGAGGCCTTGCCGAATTCGATCTTGCACCAATTTTCTGGGGAAGAGGGCTCATTCCTAGTGATTGGTTGGGTCTTCCTCCCTCTCCTTCCTCTCGCCTCTTGGAGTACCACGGGTGCGAGCCCTTGACCCCATTGCCTGGCGGAACCTAATTATGGCTCTGATGGTGCAGGCGGACAGTGGTCGCAGCACCCGCGTCTCCGCAGAGTCTCGTTTGGTTTCGCTGGCCTGGAGGTTGATGAGGACGGAGTGCCTTCCTGGAGCCATGGAGCTACAGGTGTCTGTGACAGCTCCCGCCAGAGTGTTCCCAGAGCAGAGCTCACTGCTCTGGTGGAGATTGTATGCCATGCCAGCTGGTCTGAAGCGCTCGCGATTGTGGGTGACCGTATAAATCATGTCAAGGCCTTCAACAAAGGCTGGAATCACTACCTACGTACACCTTGCCAATGCTGACCTGTGGTGGGAGTTTTGGGTGTTGGCCAGTAAGAGGTCTGCCCCACTTGAGCTAGTGCATCGGCCGTTACATTTAGCCGAGAATTCGCACAAGTTTGAGCGGTTTTGCAGAACTACTGACCCATATCATGTTTACATCAATCGCGTGGCGGACGAGCTCGCCGCCAGTAAAGCAGATGCGCATCAGGTTCCCGCGCAGCAGTGCCAGGGTTTCTTGGCGCTTGAGCTGAAGGCCAAACAGGTCTTGCTCCGGATTGCCACTCTCACCTTCGAGGTAGCGGGTAGCGAGTAAGCCTAAGAACAAGGAGCTCGTTGTCGTGAAAGAGAAGGTTCCAAGGCTGGCCGCCCTCCGACAGAAGCGAGTAGCCTTTGTGAGCAGATCGCAGCACCAGTTTGGACTGCACGCGCCTGGTCTTTGGCGCTGCTCTGAATGCGGACTCCATGCCAAAGAAAAGACTCGGGGGGTTCGGAACCGTGTCCTTTCGGCCTGCGCGGCCCTGGCTCCGAGGGCCCCTGTCCCGCTCCCCCGTCTGGGGTCTGCGCCAGGGCCCCTGGCCCCGATCGACGGTGCACTTTGGAGCAGGCTTGGCATGGAAAATCCGCCTGTGCTCGTAGCCCACCCTGCTTTCATTGCATGGCAGAAGTTGTCTTCTTCACATGAGCTGTGGTATAAAAGGCAAATCTACATTTTGTGGCTTGTGTGGTGCGTGGGCCACGCAGCGACCGGTCAACCTGTTAGCTGGTTGCGTTGTGGCCCTGGACGGGCCGCACCGTATTTCCCCTAAACAGCTGCAGGCTTTGCAACGAGTTCGCAAAGGATTGCCCCCGCAGCAGAGCTCTCGTGTGTGGGATTCTGGGCAGGAGCCCGTCGTTCAGCTTTAGCGCGTTGAGGCCGCACCACTTGCTTCCACCCCCCTCGGGGTGTCTGGAAGCAGGCAGGGCCACCTGCCCAGAGGACTCTGTGTTGGTTCCCACCCCCAGGGTGCTCCAACCTCCTCTGGCCTTTTAATTTTATGTGCTGATTTTTGTGTCTGTCAGCGCACTCTTTAACTTCGGTGCTTGGCACCCTTCACCCTGCAGCCGTCCACGCATTCACCTGCAGTGCCGTCTGTAGCAGCATACAGTGAATCCTCCTACAAATCCTTCATGTCCATCTCCTCCTCCTCCTCCTCCTCCTCCTCCTTCTCCGGTCTAGTGGGCGCGAGAGCGGAGCACCTGCCTGCAGAGTGCTCCCCGCGCTTCACTTTCCATTATAATTTTGTGCTCCGCATCCTCGCCGAGATCCATCCCTAGGGTGGGCTTGGGTGCGATCGGAGCTCCCTGAGGGAGGCGTCCGCGCCCGCCCTCGCTATGTTGTGTCGGACAGTGCACTGCGCGTCCGCTCCAGCCAGCGTCGTATCCTGTCCTCCTCCATGTCCTCTTCCCTACACCCCCGCCCTCCCCTTCCATCCTCCCCCTCCCTCTCCTCCAGCGCCCTCTCCCCCTCCCTCCTTCTCCTCCTCCCTCCTCCCTCTCCTCCGGCGCCCTCTCCCCCTCCCGTCCTCCTCCCTCCTCCCTCCTTCCTCCTCTCGCCTTCGCTCCCCTTCTCCCTGCTCCCGGCCGCCTCGCTGCCGCGCCCAACCCCCCCCGCCCGAGAGGCCTACGCGCTCGACGCGGGCGTGGCCCTGGAGTGCCGCATGTGGGAGGCCCCCCGACCTGCCTGCGCCTGGCGGCGCGCGCCACGGGGGAGGGGGTGCCACGAGCGGCGAACGTGCCTGTAGGAGCGCTGGTCGAGATGCCGATCGATTGACACCACAGAAGGGGACGCCGTGGTCGGCGTCTTTGGGGAACGCGCCACTTCTGGCCGGGTCTGGGGCCCCAGAAGCGGCCCCAGCTCCGACGTCGAGGAGATCTGCCCGCGTCCGTGTCCACGCCCTCGCGGTCGGGACTGCAGCGCGCGGTCCCGCAGATACCTGGTCGCACGGGTGCGTTCCCCGAACAGTGCGCCCGGCATCCGCAGAGTCGCGACCCTGGGGCCTGGCCCGCGGGGTAGCGGATGCGGACACGTTTCTCGCCCACGAGGGGGAGTGCCGCAAGGGTCAGGGGCGACGGCAGGGGTTGACGCCAGACCCCTTCGCGCCTCGAAAGAATCGCGACGGAAGGTCTTTGGCGATTTTCGGCTCTTCGGGGCCCTCGCCGGGTCCTGGGGCCGTCAAAGAACGACTCGGGGTGAAAAACTGGTTCTTGGAAGGGGTCCAGACTTCTAGAGCTGGGGAAGGGGGGGACTAGCCCAGAGAGATCATTAGGACAGGGAGGGTTTTTGGGCGTTTCCGTCGGTTCCTAGAGGATTTCCTGCCTTGGGATCCGTTTCAGCAGCTGCGCCCCGCCGAGAGCGTTCCGCTCCCTGGAGTGCCCGGATCGTCCCGAACGGCCGCCGGACACCACAGCTACGACCCGAGAGCCACACCTGCAGCGTCAGGGGGGGACCCGGCCCAGTGGGAGGCAGCATCGACCCACAACGGCCCACTCCTCGCCGATCGGCGCCCGGCCCCCCACCGCGCCCAGGGAGGCACGGTTTCGCTACCAGGAGCCCCTCGCCGATCTGTCGGCGATGTATCACCGATTCCAGGTCATTGGTCCCCCCCCTGGCCCGTCCCCGCTTTCCTTCGGCCAGGCGGCGGGGGGCTCCTTGCACGGCAGGTGGGCGACGCAGCAAAGAGGGGGCCGTCTGCGCCGACGTTGGCGCGGCAGCTGCCCGCGTAAAAGGTCGCGCGGAAGCACCCATCGCCTGCAACGCAGCGTGCTGGCGGCCTGCGTAAGCCGCCGCGTGAGGTCGCTGTGCCATCTCGCGCAAGGCCCGTTTTTCCTCCTCCTCCTCCTCCTCCTCCTCCTCCTCCTCCTCCTCCTTCTCCTCCTCCTCCTCCTCCTCCTCCTCCTCCTCCTCCTCCTATGGTCGCTCTCAGGTGGCTTCCGAGAAGGGCCTCCGGGCTCCCGAGGAGCCCGCGTGGAGGCATCCATCGGCGCCTGCAGGGAGGCCCCTGCCGTTGCCTTCCCGAGGAGCCCCCCGCCCTCGTAGGTGGCTGCTCCCCTCGCGCCCCCCCCCGGGTGCGCGCCGCCAGGCTCCCTGCCGGGGGAGGAGGCCCAAGCGACGGCTCGCAGAAGGCCCCGAGATCTGGGCTTCCACCTGGTCCAGAACTCAAGGGCGCCCTCGAGGGCGCGAAGCTCTTCGCGCTTCGGGCTTCGGCTCCGATTCTTTTTCGTCATCCTTTTCTCCCCTGGGGGGCGGCGCGAGAGCGCGAAGTTATTCGCGCTCCGCGCTTCGCGCAGCGCAAAGCGCGACGTTAGGCGCCCT
Organism: Prorocentrum cordatum; assembly: GCA_963575745.1. Taxonomy (NCBI): domain Eukaryota; class Dinophyceae; order Prorocentrales; family Prorocentraceae; genus Prorocentrum; species Prorocentrum cordatum. The sequence goes on along the minus strand of CAUYUJ010014387.1, from coordinate 199,543 downwards.
TGAGACCTGGCGCCTTTGCCCAGATTCGAGCCCCCTGCGACCCTCCTGGCTCGCGCTGGCTCTAGAGATGCCACGGAAGAACAGGGTCGAGAGATTTGGCCGGGACCGTTCGCGATGCTGCACGCTTTCACGACGGCGGATCTCGGGAAGCGGACGCGCTCGTCGGCTTGCAGCATGGGGGGGCCTCCCGGCGTGGGCGCGGCAGCGGTGTTCTTCCGCCTCGGCCGCCAGTACCTCCAGCTCGGCTACTCGCAGAGGGCCGCGGCCCGAGCCTGCATGCGGCCCGCTCGCGCGCGCCCCCCCGGTCGGTCTAAGGGCGGGGAGCTAGGAGGAGGCGGCCGGGGGGAGGCGGCTAGGAGGAGGGGGAGGGGGAGGGGGAGGGGGAGGGGGAGGAGCGGGAGGAAGAGGAGGAGGAGGGAGAGGAGGGGGAGGGGGAGGCCGCCCTCGGATCTCATCACGCCAGCGGGAGCTGTGATCCTCACCCCGGGGCCCTTCGGCTTCGACACCCCTCTCGAGAGATCTTCGATGCGATTGGTTGTCCCACGGGGGCAAGGGACTCGGCTCTCCCAGCTGTGGGTGGTCGGCTCATCTTGTCGTGCTCCCGCGCGAATCGTGGATGCGTAGTCGTCTTGGCTCCAGCAGAGGGGCAGGCCCGCGTCTGTATCATCCTTATATACTGTACTTGCGGAGCCGCGCCGCAGGCTTCGAGGCGGATGCGGTGCCTTACGCTGGCCGCGGCGCTGGTCCACTTTCTCAGCCAGCCATGGCCTGGGCAGGCGATGCAGGTTGTGCGATCCACTGAGGCGGCGGAGGACGGCGGCAGGGTGGAGGCGTGGCAGCGGTGGTCGGAGGATGGCGGTGGCAGCCATCGCGAGAAGAAGTTCGGTCTCAAGAGGCCCGGTCAGCTGACCCCATGGCTGCACCGCAAGGGGAAGGCCCTGGTCGTGCTCTCCCACTGGATCCCGGGGGAGGGCACGAACGGCAGCGGCATGACGGGCCGCGTGAAGGCGGAGAAGTCGCTGAAGAAGACGCTGGGCGAGATCCACGCCTGGCCGGTGGAGTCCACCATCGTGCTCGTGAGCAACGAGTACAACGAGAACGTCAGCGGCGTGGTGTCCCAGCAGGTCATCACGGGGCGCGAGCCGTCGTGTAACGCCACCTTCCAGTTCAAGCTCTGCATGCCCTGGGAGGCGCTCCGGGCGCTCCGCAATGCGAGCTCGACGTGGACGCCGGGGTGCGACCTCTGGAAGAACGCGGCCTGCGGCGTGCCCTCGTACGACTACTACGTGTACTCGGAGTCCGACATCAGGGTGCCGAGGGACGTGTTCGAGTTCTGGGGGAGGCACGCCGACAGCCTGTTCAAGCGGGGCTACTTGCTGCTGCCCCACCGCCAGGAGCACTTCGGTGACACCCAGGTGCTGACCGACTGTTTCGACGACGACTGCTTCAACCGGACGGCCATATACAAGGACGAGAAGGGCGAGGCCGAGCTTTACAGTAATCCCCGAGACCGCATGTACATCCTGCCGGGCAATCCGTACGCTGGATGCTTCTTCATGACGTCCGAGATGTACGAGGAGTGGCTCGAGAGTCCCATGTGGGATTACTCCTGGGCCATGCTCCTCAGTCACCCGCCCGTGGGCAACATCAAGAGCTGGGGCAAAAGGGAGTCCGCGACGGGCGGCCTGCTTTGGGATCCCAAATACGGCGCGTCCAAGGGCATTACGCACCCGAAGATGCACGTCTTCCACGGGTCGCACATGCACCGCGTGGCCTTCAAGGAGAATGACTACCGGAAGGTGGCCGAGATCGATGCGCTCTTGGAGAAGTGCGCCAACGGCACCCTCGACAAGAGCAGATGCCAGCCGCTGCCTGACGTCCTCGGGAAGTACAAGATCTGAGGGCCGGTCTGGGCTAGGGGTGGCAGGGGGAGGGGAATCGGGCGGGGCTAGGACGAGGATAAATCCGTTCCAGAGCGTTCCCGAACGCTCCCAGAGCGTTCAGGAACGCTTCGAGAAGGCCGCGACGCCCGATACATTCTCCAGAGCCGTCGGATCGCAGGGATTCCCAATGTATCCCCACCCGACTTTCTCCTCGCCCTGGCTTCGTCTTAGGGAAGGGTGGGTCGGGGCAGCCAGCCCCGGGATCCGAGCAGATCCCGCCTCGGCTTCCGAGCAGATCCCGCCTCGGCAGCGCTCCGCGGCGCTCCCGAGCGGCCGCGGTGCCGGGCACTCCTCCGGGCCGCCCGGCCGGGGGCCCTGGAGGGAGCCGCGCCTCGCGCGTCGCGGCCCGGGCCAGAGGGCTGCCCCTCGCCAGAGGGGCGTCGCCGGGGCGCGAAGATCTACCGCGCGTCGCGCACCGCGGGGCGCGATGCCTCGGGCGGACTGCACGTGCGAGTGGCCCCCTACAGGCGAAATGTTCAAGAATAGTTCATCAGTGAATAGTCTGGTGACGAGTTTTCGACTATGCTTGGACTATGTTTGAGCATTTCTTGTCTATAGCTTCCGATTTCTTCCAAAGTCCGCCTGTAGGAGGAGTTGCCCGATCTAACCCTGACCAGACTGACCTTTGGTGCGGGCCCGCTGGGGCTCCCGATCGCCCGACGAGATGTGGTAGCAGTGTCCTGCGCGCTTGGGTCTGGCCGCCCCCCCCCCCGCGGCCTCCACAAAGTCGCCCACCGAAAGTCACCCGTACCCGGGGGGGGGCACTGTTGCGTGTGGTCGATGGAGGTTGGGTGAGCTGTGCGCATCCTCCCGGCCCGTCGGCTCCGAGAGGTCCCCGGAGTCGAAGGGCCCTGGCCTGCGCGCATTCCGCCTGCGTCTGAGTCTCGGCGTGAGCTCAGGCGGGCGAGGCAGAGCAGACAAGCGGGGCTATCCGTGCGGACATTTGCGCGTAATCTGCCCGCGCAAGATCGGGCGTGACGCGTCAGCGCCGCCGGCTTCTCCGCGGCGTGCCGCGCTGGCGGCCTGTCGAAGCTACCGCGTAGGGTCGCCGCGCTGTCGTGCGTAAGGTGTGGTCGGCCAGGTGGTGATGTACACCGCTCGCGGGGGACCGCCAGGCAGCCAGGCAGGCGCTCCTTCCGCTCCTCCTCCTCCTCCTCCTCCTCCTCCTCCTCCTCCTCCTCCTCCTCCTCCTCCTCCTCATCCGTTCTCTTTGCCGCTTGTTCTGGATCCTCCCCTTCCTCCCCGTCATCGTCCTCTTGCTCTCCCTTCACCGCTACCCGGTACCGCTCCACCTTTTTCTTCGCCTCTTTCTACTCGTTATCCTCTTCCCCCTTGTGTTCCTCTCCCTCATCCCCCCCTCTCCCTCCCCTCCTTGCCCTTTCCCTACACCTCTTCCGGTTCCTCTTTCTCTCGTCCCCTTCCCTCCTCTCTTCCTTGCCTGCCATGTTCTGCCCCCTTCCTCCCCCTCCCCTTGCCTTCCCCCTCTCCGACCTGCGCAGGTGGGGAGGGGAGACTCTCACGCGCCCAGTGCCCCCGAAGGGCATCGCGGATTCCCGCCAGTTCCGCACAGACAGGATCGGCCACGCGCAGAGGGGGATGAGGGGGATGGGGGAAGGCTTCTCAGAAACACCCCTGCTTATTAGAGGGCGCGGGCCTCGTCTACAGATGTAGGGCCGCCGCCTTCCCTGAGATCCTGGCCTTCAATTTTTTCACAGCGGGCGTTTTTGCTCAATTTCGGGCCCCGGGACCCTCACAGGTCGATCTGTCTCGAAACATGGCGCAGGAAGATTGGGGTCCGGGGCTCCGGTCGTGATTTCTGGCGATGTTGCAACTTTTGGGAAACGTCGGATCTCAGGGTTCTAAGGCGCAGCATCCTTCTAGGAAGGCTTCCCCCCTCCCCCTCCCCCCCCTCTGCGCGCCGCCAGCAGAAGGTGGCCCGCCAGCCGCTCGCAAACGCGTGCGCGCAGCGCCTGCCCTCGGGCCCAGTGACCCGCGCGCCTCTAGCCGAGGGCTCTGCCGCTCGGCGGCGCGCAGGGGGGCGGCCAGGGGCGGTGGGTGGCTCGGCAGCAGGGCGTGGGAGCCTTCTTCGAGCAGGGGGTCGATTGTAGAAGTCATGTGCAGTCGGGCCAAAGTGTCAGATCGAGGTCGGTCTGGGGAGGGTACCCTAGCGTTCTTCGTGTTTGTTCATGTTTTTGTGCACCCTGGTGAGGGTACCCTTGGATATTCTGTGCGTTTTGGCCGGCGGAAGGTCTCATGTTCTTGAGGGATTTTCTTCTGGCCTGGGTCCGACTGTACCCCCATTTTTTGTCGAATTTACGAACTAAAGCGCAAACTGCTCCGTACACCTACATACCATCTGTGCGTTCTTCGGATACTCTTCACGGACAACAAGTTGTGGAGTGGATCAATTCTATAGTCGATTCCCTACTCGAACTGTGTTCGGTGGCTATAAAGGGTGGGGTTACGCCGGGGTGTGGTTTGCGACCTGCACCGTTGGGACCTGAAGAGGACGACACCGTCCTCGTCGGGCCGCCTCGGGGCGCCGCGGAGAGCTCTGTCGAGGTCCTCGCCCGCCTCCCAGGGTGCCCTCCAGGGTGCCGGGAGCAAACCACACCCTTTGCAAACCCCGTTCTTCGCAAGTTTGCTTTTAGAGTGCATTAGCGTGCGGTAGCGTCCGGCAATCTATGATAGGGCGCCGAATTAGCGCCGATTCAGGTCGATTGGCGTCGATTGAGCGTCGATCTAGCGTCGACCAGCGTCGATCAGCGCCAATCAGCGTCGATTCGCAAGAGCCAACAAGATGGTCTGGGAGGCTCCCATAAGCTGCCACCGACGAAGGGGGGGGGGGGCGGCCGTCAGAAGGGGGCCAGGGCGAGATGCGGGGGCGTGGGGAAGGGTGGCGAGGAGGGCCCTGGGCCAGGGCAGAGGGTCAGAGAAGGAAAGCATACCAGTAGCGCTGATTACGGCAGGCTCGTCTTGTGTCGACCCCAGCGTTGGTTCCTGACACCGCGGGATCGCGCAACCTTGAACGATCGGCCGTTTCCGCAACTTCCGATCGTTCAACATCGACCGATTCTGGGCCGCCGCTGGCGTTCAACGTTGAACGCCGGCGGCGGGGTCGCCGCCGGTCGACACGCCGCGAACCTATTGTACCTTTTTCGTCACCACGGCCGGATCCTCCTCGAGCTCCTGATCAGAACGCACCTCAGGAGAGGCCCGTGGTGCACCAGTATCGGTATTTTCCTCGTCTCCCCAGGGGGGCTTTTTGGGGCCTCCCGGCCTTCTGATGGCAGGGGGGCCCCGAGAAGCCTCCCTTGCCAGCAGACCCCAGGGGGGCCTCTCAGAGCGGTCCTTCCCCTCGGAGGCCGCACTCGTCGGCTGTCGTGGGCAGTCTGGCCTACCTGAAAGCAAGCGGCCTCTGCTTCAAGAATCGAGGGGCGTCTGTCCTTCCTCTCTTCGTGTGCGGGCCGCAATCCAAATCTATCTCTGAACGCCTCCTCTCCACGCTCCATGCTCGCCACCTCGTCCACGTCCACGCCCTGCCCCCATTTAAGACGTGTGTGTGTGTGCGTTGGTCGAGCTAGCCTGTCTCTTCAGCACGGCGCACTGTGCATGCCACCTGCCCTCTTCTCCTACACTGGAGGCCTTCCCCTGGGCTCGTTTTTGTTCCAATGCAGGCTGGCGATTCCTTGCGCCGTTGCCCGTCTTGGGTATCGATAGCGACTGTGGTGCCACGTCACTGGCGGTGGAAAGTGAGTGTGACCGTGTGTGTGTGTGTGTGTGTGTGTGTGTGTGTGTGTGTGTGTGTGTGTGTGTGTGGTGTGTGTGTGTGTGGGGGGGGTTCTTTGAAGGCCGCCGCCCCCCCCCCCCCGCCCGACCCTGCCCCCATTTTGCGCGCCGCCGAGGTGCGTGCCGGGCGTGCGACCCCACCTGTCACGTGCTCGCTCCAGGTTCTGCGCACGAGCCGTCCTGCTGCCGCTGCCCCTCCCCGTCCCCCCTCACCACTTCTCCCTCTCCACCTGGTCCTCCTCCATGCCAGGCACCCCCCTCCCTTTCCTCTTCGGTCTTTGAAAGTCTAGCTGGTGGACGAACATGGCCCCCCACGGAGTGCTTCTTTCTGGTTACCTCCCTTTCCTCTTCCGTCCTCTGCTCCTCCTTTTTCGTCCCCCTTTTCCCTTCTCCTCGAGTCTCCCGACTTCCCTCCTCATTCTCCGTCTTCCTCCTCCCTGGTCCGCCTACTCCTCCCCACATCCCACACTCCTCTTTCCTCCTCTCTCCCTCTCTCCCTCCCTCCCTCCCCTCCCCCCTCCCTCCCTGCCCTCCCCTCCGCTCCCCTCCGCTCCCCTCTCCTCCCCTCCCCTCCCCTCCCCTCCCCTCCCTCCCTCCCTCCCTCCCTCCCTCCCCTCTCCCCTCATTTTCCTTGTTTGGCCGGCGCAATGCTGTAATCGGCACGAGTGATATGGAGCCCAGCAGTTGTTACACTGACACCCAGCTCATTCTTCTGCCGCCAGGCCTGCTCAGGGATGGCATCTGGCGCGCCCGGTGCACCAGAAAGCCCCACCACCCCTGCGGCCTCTCGGCCAGGGATGCGCAGCGCTGGGCGGACGCCCCGCCGAGAGCGGGCGCCCCCCGTCCCTTCTGGCCCCGCCGCCCCCCGGCCGGGCGGCCCGTTCGGCCCTGTGGCTCGACCCGGGGCGCCTCGGCCTCGGCACTCCACACGCCCCTGGCGCGGGCCCCCGCGCAGCGCTGCCGTGCGCCCTGCCGCTTGCGGCGCACCCCTGTGGGGGCGACCTCGCCTAGCAGAGGCCCCGCGCTTGGCGGAGGGGCCCCGCAGAGGCGCTCCAGCGAGGGCCTCGCCTGCGAGGGTCGCAGGGAGTGGCCTCTCCCTTCCTCGGCGGGAGGCGGCGGAAGACGTGCGGAGGGCGGCGGAAGTCAAACGAGGCCGCGGCCGCCGCCGGAAGGCGGAAGGAAAGGATGCGCCACCAAGGGATGGCAGCATCATTGGGTTCAGGGTTTGCGGACTCCGCCATGCAGGGCGTTGGCCGAAGTCTCCATCGATCGAAATCACACAGGGGACGCCCTGGTCGGTACTTCGGGGGAGCGCGCAGGATCCGGCCAGACCTGCGGCCCCGGGGGGGCCCCGAACCTCTGTGTCGGGAGGGGCTCTGGCCCTCGGGCCGTTGCCTCGATCTGGGTCCGGGGGGGTCCGCCGCCCGGCCCTTGAGGAGCGAGCGGCACCCACACCCCATGGGGGGGGGGGCGTCGGCGGATCGGCGGGAGGGGGGCTGGCCGCGGGTGTGGGTGCTGGCTGTCGGGCCGCGGGGGAGGCCCCCGGGTCGAGCGTGGGCCCCCCCCCCTACGACGGCACGCACCCTCTTGGCCTCCTCCGTCCCCCCCCTTGGCATGGGCGTGTGTGTTGTTCGTTCGTCGGCCCTCGCGAGCCCGAGGCTGGGCTGCGCTCGGCGGGCGAAGCGGCTGCCTCCCGCGGCGCCCTATCGTCGCGTCCTGCCTGCGCTGCGGAGGGAGCTCCTCCTCGGGCGCCGCAGCCGGGCCCAAGCCTCGCTCTCGAGGGCCGAGGCGAAGGGGGTGTCCCTTTGCTGCTGGTGATGTCGGTGATGGCGGTGGTGGTCATGGTGATGACGGTGACGACGACGATGCTGTCGATCTTCGTGGTACCCGTCGGTCGTTCAAAGTAGGTGTTATTGGATTCTCGGACGCCAATGTGATTACTTCAGGCGCCTTCCTACTTTAAATGATCGAGTGGTTTCCCCTCTTCCTTCCTCTTCAGGGGGCGGGCGGTGGTGGTGATGGTTCGGCGGCGAGCGTGGGGGGGAAGTGAGAAGGAGAAGGCCTTCTCAGAAGGCGGCGGAGATTCTCAGCATCTCTCGCGCCTTCTGAAGTGTTTTGTGTATTCTGGGAAGGCTCATCTAACTTTTCACAAGGCTGGGGGACTTCCGAGCCTTCTGCTGAGAAGGCCCGCCCCTTCTCACTTCCCCCCCGGCTCCCCGCCGAATGGTGATGACGGTGACGACGACAATGTTAATCCTCGTGGTAAGGATGACGACAGGACTGTTGATGGTTATGATCATGCTGGCGATAAGGCTGGTGATGGTGATTGTGATTGTGATTGTGAGGCTGACTATGCTGATAGGGACGACGATGTCGACGATGGTGACGACGACGGCGATGAGGATGAACATGGTGGTGATGATGGTGGACGGTGTTGACGGTGATGATATGTCTCATGATGATAACGCCAGCGCCGACGCCGACGACAACGACGATGATACCTGTGGTGACTCCTCGGTGGCGATGCTGATGCTGCTGTTGATGATGACGCTGATGTTGCTGCTGCTGCTGATGATGATGATGAAGATCAATCTGAAGATGGTGATGATGCTGATGCTCATGAGATGCTGCTGCTGATGATGATGAGGATGAGGATGCTGCTTATGCTAATGTTTATGATGCTGGTGATGATGATGCTGATGCTGGTGATGATGATGATGATGATGATGTTAATGATAATGATGATGCTGTTGCTGATGATGATGACGATGCGAATGAGGATGTAATGGCGATACGGTTGATGATGAGGATGCTGAGGATAGGGATGCGGATGATTATGATGGTGATGCTGCTGCTGATGCTGCTTCTGATGATGATGCTGATGATGCTGATGATGACGACGATGATGATGCTGATGACGATGATGCTGATAATGATGTGGATGAGGATGATGATGTTGCTGTTGATGATGATGCTTGTGGTGATGATGTTGGTGATGATGAGATTGATGATGATTGTGGTGGTGATGACAATGATGATGCTGCTGATGATGATGCTGATGATGATGATGATGATGACGATGCGAATGAGGATGTAATGACGCTACGGTTGAGGATGAGGATGCTGAGGATGGGGATGCGGATGATTATGATGGTGATGCTGCTGCTGCTGCTGATGATGATGATGATGATGATGATGACGATGCTGATAATGCTGACGATGATGACGACGACGATGATGCTGATGCTGCTGATGATGATGAGGATGACGCTGATGCTGCTGCTCATGAGGATGAGGATGCTTGTGGTGTTGATACTGTTGATGATGTTGTTGGTGATGTTGTTGTTGCTCATGATGGTGGTAGTGATGGTAATGATGAGGATTGATGCTGATGATGACGCTGATGATGAGGATGATGCTGATGATGACGATGACTGTGATGATGATGCTAAGGATGATGATGCTGATGGTGATGATGGTGATGATGATGATGATGATGATGATGATGATGATGATGATGATGATGATGATGATGATGATGATGATGATGTTGAGGATGATGATGCTGCGGCTGATGATGATTATCTTGATGCGGATGCTGAGGAGGCTGGAAGAAGAGGAGAGGAGGACGAGGCGGAGGATGCTGAGATGTGGAGGAGTCTGGATCTCGAGCTCCCAGCGGCGCGGTCCTCCAGGAGGTTTTCACCAGGTGTAGAGCGCGCGCCTCCGAGTCCAGCGGCCTGCGGTGAGAAGATTGCACGCCAGGGCTCCCTTCTGCGGAGAGTCCCCGGGCTGTCGGCCTCTCTTACATCGGCTGCAGCATGACTCTGCACGGGGGATCGAGGCTCGAGTCTACTTGCGTGCTTTTGGCGTTGCAGCGAAGACGCTGAACTAAGCACCGCTTTGGATTCGGAAAGGGCTCGCTATTCCTCAGGTCATTCCGCGGCTGTTCCTCTAGCCCTCTCCGTGCACTCAGACTTCTTCTGGTGCCAGACATGGGTCTCGTTCCGTAGTGAACGTTCCTCATGTCAGCAGCCCGATGGTCATGGGACCGCCAGGCATCCGTGGACCGTGGACGGCTTTTGGAGGCAGCGTCGTTCCAGTGCAGAGGAGCGGCCTTGCAGTCAGCAGGCGGACGTCCTGGGCGCCTCGGGGCCCGTTGCAGGGGGTGGGTGGGGGATTGCCATTTGCCCGTGCCAGACTGGAGATGAGGAGGTCTGTGAGACCCTTGAGCATCGAACCTGTCCTGGCAGCGGGAGGGGTACGAGGGAGTGCCGAGGAGGGAGGCGGAGCGGGAGGAGGAGGAGGAAGGAGCAGGATGACCACGAGGAGGAGTAGGAGGCGAGGGGCAACCGTGAAGCCAGAAGTCCGGGATAAATAAGAACCGCCTTCCCGGCGCATGCCCCGCTGGGAGGTTCAACATTTGATGGCCTCCGGCCCATCCCGCCACCGGGGTCAATTTTGGGCCTCTTGGGAGCTTCTTGGGGGCCTCTAGGTGGTCCCCTCCAGGCGCACGCCCCCATGGGAGTGTCGACATTCATCAACTCCGAAGTCAACTAGGAGTCCGTCCCCCCCCTGGTAAAGACCGTTACGCGAAGAGATAAAGACAAACAATGTCTTGGGCGATTTCGTAGGTACCGCAGGCAATTTCTGCCCTATTTTTCAAGCCCCCCTGCATTGCGAAGGCTGCAAGGCCGGTGCCGCCGACCCTGAAGGCGGAGCCTCCCCAGCGACCCCCCTCCACGGGACCCGCCAGGACCCCTGGAAGGGGGGGCGGTAGGTGGTATTCTGACCCAGGACCCCCCCCCCCACCACCCCCACGGCAGGGAAGAGATAAAGGGAAGTGAGTCGACTTATTTGACATTCCTTCGCCTTGTTTCTTAATTTCCTTGAGACCGACGACGACGACGACTTCACACGCCGAAGGGTCGGTGGGTTTCACCCCAATTTGCCGTCGCCGCTTCCGCCACGCATTTGCGGAAATGGCCGCCCAACTTTTCTGAGACTAGAATTCAGCCCTACTTTTTCCCATAGCTTGGGGTGCATTTCTGACACGACTTTGAAGTCGGGAAATCAGCCAACGTACGGCGGATCCGAAGTCAGGGCTCGGGTGGCTGCATTTGGCGCTGCGCTCTTCGCTCAGCGCGGAGGGCGAGCTTCCCAAGAACGTTCTCGCGTCGCGAAAAACACATAACTGGCGTTTGCGTTGGAAATTCTCTACGCTTCGCGTATCCCCACCAGCCCATCTCACAGCAGCAACTCTTGCGAAGCATGCCGACAGTCGTGTTTTTACCTAACATCGAAGACTGATAGGTTTCTAGTGGTCTAAAAAGAGAGCAGCACATTACTTCAACATTACTGCAACATTACTCCACAGGGGGGTCTGGGCAGCCGTTGGGGGCAGTTGGGGGGCAGTTGGGGGGCTGTTGGGGTTTGCCGGCGGGGATCGTTTTTCGCATACAGTCACACACTTCGTGCCCACTTCGTGCTCTTCGATTTCCCAGAACTCCATTCCCGGGCCACATTTTGGATGCCCGGAGCCAACTGTAGGCCACTTCGTGCTCTTCGATTTCCCAGAACTCCATTCCCGGGCCACATTTTGGATGCCCGGAGCCAACTGTAGGCCACTTCGTGTTCTTCTTCCCAGAACTCCATTCCCGGGCCACATTTGGATGCCTCCGCCTCCTCTTCCTCCTCTCCTCCTCCTCCTCCTCCTCCTTCATCCTTCTCCTCAATCGCATCATCATCATCATCAATCATCACATCACCATCATCATCATCATCATCATCATCATCATCATCATCATCATCATCAGCATCATTCATCATCATCATCATCACAACCACCACCATCACCTCAACCACCATCACCACCACCACCATCATCACCAGCAGCAACAGCATCATCATAATCATCATCATCATCCTCCTACTCCTCCTCCTGCTCCTCCTCCTCCTCCTCATCATCATCATCACCATTATCCACCGAGTCCTACTGTCCTGCGAGTCTGTGATACAACTATGTAGTGTCAAGCTCTGTGCGTTGATAGCAGTGTGTGCGTTGCTCGCAGTGTCTTGTTTGACCATACATCCATTCCAGTTCCGTGCGTTGATAGCAGTGTCTCGTTTGGACGTACACCCATTCAAGCATCCGTGCGTTGATACCAGTGTCTCGTTTGGACATGCATCCATTCGAGCTCCGTGCTTTGATAGCAGTGTTTCGTTTGGAGGTACATCCATTCAAGCTCTGTGCGTTGATAGCAGTGTTTCGTTTGGACATACACCCATTCGAGCTCCGTGCGATGATAGCAGTGTTTCGCTTGGACATACATCCATTCAAGTTCCGTGCGTTGATAGCAGTGTCTCGTTTGGACATACACCCATTCAAGCTCCGTGCGTTGATAGCAGTGTCCCGTTTGGACATACATCCATTCGAGCTCCGTGCGTTGATAGCAGTGTCTCGTACCAGGACCTTCCTGCAATGCTTTCAGAAATGCTGTACTTCAGCTATGCCTTCGCTCAGGTCATCCGGGCCCTCATGTTGCCAGCTATGCTTTCAGCTCATCATCATCTACGTCATTGTCCAGGCCCCTTCATAATCATCCATTCATCATCCATTTCGTTGTCCGCGCCTCTGTATGCTCAACCCACTTTTCTGTTCTGTATATTGAATGCGCTGCTTCACCACGCCCCGCGGTGCCTGCCTAGTCATTTACGGTTTTTTCAGCCAACTAGCGATGGTCAAGAAATTGGTCTTCAAACAAAAAAAACTGTGACCAAAAGGTATCGACCCGCGCTGGTCCCTGGCATGGAGAAGAAAGATTTGGCCACTCCGAGGAGTGCAACTATTCATTCGCTTCGCTCATTCCGCCGGCCCATGTTGTAGCATCGCTGGCGCTTGCTTCCGTGCTCGGGCGCGGGCGTCTGAACGGCCTCCTCGGGCCGCTTCGGGGTTCTGAGGAGCTCCTTCGGAGCCTCCTGAGGGGTTCTGACGGGCCTCTGAGGGCCTTTCTGGGGAAACCTCTTCGGTCCTCCTGAGCCTCTGGTCCGGACTCCGTTCATCGACTTCTCTGATGACCGCGACCAGCGGTGCCGCTGCCAGGTCAAACGCGACCAGCCGTTCAGGAGCTCCAGCAACGACGTCTCTCAAGTGACCAGCCGGTGCAACGTGGATTTCCAGTTCTTGATGTGCGCGCCTGACGAGTCTGCCGAGGCAGCAAAAGTGCTTCAGCCTGGTGGTGCTCCTCAGCCTGCCCAGGACGGGCTGCCTGCGGCCGCCCCAGCTCAGCTGGCCAAGCGCAGAAGGCTTACCAAGAAAACGGCCAGCATGAAGAACCCAGAGTCGGCAATCGCATTGCGCTCATCCAAACAACTCGGCGGCCGCAAAAAGTGGCTCTACGGTTGTGGCTCCTTGCATCCGACAGATGCATCTGTCGTGGAGAGCTTCCAAGCTGCTTTCCAGAAGGCTTTCTCCATGGACTTCTACATCACGAAGTACCAGGGCAAGATGATGGAGTCCATGACGCCGCTCTTCCAGTCTATGCTCACCGGCATGCAGCGTCTGGAGCAGCAGGAGAGGGACGAGAAGGAGGAGGAAGCCCGGAAGGTGCTCAGTGAGGGCGGCGCTGATGGCGAGGACCAGACGCTGGCCAAACGGGGCCGGACGCGCGAGGATCTCGCTCGCCGCGCTCGGCGGGTCTGTATCCGCCTGGCGTCGATGGCGAACCGGTGCTTCTGGCTCTCCACGACGGAGGTGGCCGTGCATATCCTCACAGGCGGCGACTGCCTCCAGTCGCACCACAATGTGCGGCTCTTCACGAGACAACTACAGTGGGCCTGCCAGCAGTGCAAACGCTTGCTAAACCATGAAGGTTCGGGCGAGGAGACGCATAATGATCAGGTGCCAATACAAGCAGTCCGCATCCAGATCCCTGACGCCGACAACGAGGAGGAGGACGCAGCAGGTGACACCAGCGGTGCTCCTCAGCCTCCTGGAGACACTCCTGCTGGTGATGAGCAAGGTGGCGGTGCGGAGTGCGAGGACATGCACGTGTGCACCACCAGCACGAACACGGCCGACGACTACGCCCACAGAGGCCCTCGCCTGCAGACCATGCCGTACTACGTCTACAGGATGTACGTCCGGCGAGTCCTGAAGCCGAGCCGGGTCAAAGCTTCTGGACCGCGATTCTTCGCCTTCGAGAACCACTACGTCATGGCTCAGCGGTGCATGCAGGAGGTCCGGTTGACGCGGAGTCACGCCCCCACCATCGATGGCTTCCAGTGCCCGACCTGGGCACAGGACCCCGAGCAGAACTCGCTCTTCAAGGCCCTCCTCTTCACGCCTTGGGCGTGCGAGTGTCCCCTCTCTTGTGGCTGCGTTACTCAGTGCAGCCATATGTTGAGGAACTGCGACTGCCCCGCCGTGCGCCCATACTCGTTCGAGCGGGCGTGGCGGCTTCGGTGCGCGGAGATCCACGTGTTGGCAGCGCGCGCAGACTCCAGGAGCCGCCTGGCCCGCAAGAGGCTCGTGCTCGCGGACACGACCCTCTTCTCCGAGCTGAAAGAGCCCCGGGTGAACCTCGAGGAGGGCGAGCTGGTGCTCCTCAGCCTAGCGCACTTCGCAAGGTCCCAGCTGGCGCGGCGCATGCCAGCGGAGGCGGCACGGCGCATCCTCGCCTTCGGTGACCACCACTGCCGGTGGCACGAGGAACAGTGCACCCTGGCGGAGTTCTGTGCGCACGTGGCGCGAGACGCGCTGGCGCACGTGGACCTCGCGGCGGAGGCGCGGGTTAAGCCTCGGCCAGCAGCGACTGCACACCTCGAGGCGGATGAGGACTCCGCGAGCGATGCCGAAGGACTCAAGGGGCGAGTCCCGCTGGAGCTCGTTGACGTGGGTGGAGGCGGCGGCAGCGACGTAGAGGAGGACGTGGAGGACGCCGCGATTACCGAGATCTCCCGGTTTCCGCTGCGGGACCACGTCAGAGCAACCGAGCTGGCCCTACAGCAAGACCAACTGCAGCGCTTGGACCAGAAGGGCCGCCTCAGCTACGCCGATAAGCAGTTGAAGAACCTCGACCGAGCGTACAGCGGCATGCTGCAGCCCAGCTTTGCACTGCCAGCCAGCAGCGGCGCGCGGGAACATCAGGGCACGCGGCTGGACGAGACCTTTTCTGACATGCTCGCCCTACAGCGGCAAAGCATTGCGCTCCAAAAGAAGCAAGCGAGCCCGGATGGAGAGACCTTGCCCGAGGCTGCGGACGACTGGCTACCCAGCGGTGCTCCTCAGCCTGCTGCCGAGGACGCGCAGCCGGAGCTCGTGCCGCAGCTCTTGGCCATGCAGGGCCCGGCGGCTGTTGCGTGGAAGCTTGTCAATGATGCCGAGTGCACGGAGGAGCAGATTGACGCGGTGGCGTTGTTCGCGCTGTCCCTGCAGAAACGCTTTGACGGCAGACCAGACAAGACAACGCATCTGCTCCCCGTAGTATCCGCGACAGGCAACCACAGAGCGATTTGGCTCGGGGGAGGCGGTGTCGGCAAGACACGCACCCTCTCCAAAGTGGTGGAGCCGATGGCCATCACTTACTTCGGCGAGCAGGGGTACCTCGGCAAAGCTCAGTCCAACCACGCGGCGCACAACCTCGGCCCGCGCGGCAGGACAATGCATTCCTCCAATGGGCTGCTCATGTCGGACTCCCTGCAGACCGCCAGGCTGCGCTTGACGCCACAGACGCAAAAAAAGCTGGACCGCCTCACAGGCACACTCGGCGTCGACGTGATCGATGAGCTGGGTGCTGTACCGGGGCCTTTGCTGCGTGCCGATGCACTGCGCACGACCTACGGCAGGGCGTTGCGCTACAATCTTGACCCCGCGAAGTACATGCGCCCGCAGGAGACGTGGGGGCGCATGGCCGTGAAGATCTTGTGCGGGGACTTCTACCAGTTGCCGCCGGTCCCCGCCAGCGCCTCCCTGCTGGCGCCTCACACGGGCCAGTCCTACGAACACCAACAGGGTAGGAAGTTGCTCGCCGACTTCGAGTACGTCATCGATTTCGTGCAGATGCAGCGCTTTACAGACCCGTTGCAACTCGAGGTTCTCCACGCCATGAGAACTCCAGGCGGAAAAAAGATCTCTGACGAGAGCTGGCAGGCGATCGTCAAAACAGAGGTCGTTAGCCCTAGCGGTGCTGGTCAGCCTGCTGCCAGCAGCAGCGAAGCCGCTCAGCCACCTCAATGGGGCCCTCGGTTGCGTGCAGCACGAGGCTGGTACGAGTCCGCCTATGAGTGGCGCATCGTCTCTTACGCCATGCATGCACAGGCCAAGCTTGATGCGCACGATGCTGGCCAGCTGCTCTTTTACGTCCCAGCAATCGACAGACCAGCTGCGCGCCTCGCGAAGCCTGATTTCGACGAGATGCGCGCGGAGCCCAACATCGGCGCTACCGCAAAAATGCCGGGGCTGCTGCCGCTCTTCGTTGGCATGGAGGTCATCCTGACAGAATCCGTCTTGCCGCCGAAGTATGTCCGTGGCGCGCCAGGCAAAGTGGTAGGCATAGAGCTGCACGCTCTGGAGCCTCCGGTGGAGGGCCGCCCGTCCATTGTCTCGGACGGTGTGGTCGTACTCTACTACATGCCAAAGGCCGTCTATGTCAAGATCGATGACAGCGATGAACTTTTCTTGAAGGCCGCGCCGGTGACAGCTGGCAGTGCTTCTCAGCCTGCCGGCCCCGACCTGCGCGGAGTGCTCGCGATCACTCCGCAGGCGCGCCCCTGGAAGTTCAAAGCGAAGACAGGTGGCCCGGCCATCGCGGTGTCCAGGGCGCAGTTGATCGTGCTGCCCACGAAGCAGGGGGCTCTGCATGGCGTCCAGGGCAAGACGACGGACCCAGGCCCAGGCTTCATCGTGCACTGGACGTTTCCGCTAGGACTCAAGAAGGAGTCCATTTGGCTTGCCTACTACGTCAGCCTGTCGCGCCCCAGAAGCTTCAACCAACTCTTGAGCCACGGCTTGCCTGACCGGAGCATCATCGAATCCGGCCCCCCCGAACAGATCGCCAAGGCCTTCGCCGAGCTCTTCGCGGACAAGATTGCCGCGACGAAGATCGCTTGCGCGAAGGCCCGACAGCAACTGGGATGGCCTGCGCGAGCTTGAGGAGCCATGAGATGCAGCTTGCGTTGTGGCGGTGCTGTTCAGTCTGTCCGTCTGCATTCGTGTGGTGCTTCTCAGCCTGCATGCGCGTGGTGCTTCTCAGCCTGCGCTCGTGTGCAGCTGTGCGCGGTGAGCCTGCACGTGTCGTGCAATGCTTTTCAGCCTGCGCGTGTCTGCAGCTTCTCCGCTTCGCACGCCGCTCCTCAGCGCGGTCCTCTGAAAAAAGGACAGTCATCATCTCATCGTCGCACTCATCATCGCACTCATCATCATCATTCATTGCCAGCGTTGATAGCAGTGTCTCGTTTTTACACGACTTCCATTATTGATAGCAGTGTCTCGTTTTGACACACTTCCAGCGTTGATAGCAGTGTCTCGTTTGCAAATACATGCATTCAAGCTCCGTGCGTTGATAGCAGTGTCTCGTTTCGACATACATTCTACTATTACTTTTACTGATACCGTTACTACGGGGGCTGTATTACCATTCTACTATCCAAGACATCCGCCGTACTTCACTGTTACTACTGCTGCCATCCACCCACTCCAATTATACTTCACTTCACTGTTACCACTACACCCACTACTACTACACTTCACTCGTTCACTCCCGCCACCTACAACTACTACTTCACTGTTACCACGGTTTCTTCTCTCCTGCTCTTATTGCTACTACTACTGTGACTGTTACTGCTGCTGCATGCTTCCAGCTATGCTTCTACATATCGATGTTAGGTTGTTTTGCCGGGATAATTCAGGCGTGTGTCCGCTTGGCCCCGCATATCTCCCCTGTTCCTTGTTCCTCCCGCCTCCTTGTACATCCTCCTTGTGGGGGGGGCGGGAGAAGGACGAGGCGGAGGAGGAGGGAGAGAGAGTCGTTTGGGGTGTCTCGTCCTGGTGTGAGTCGTTCGGGCCCTTCTTCCTGGTGTGAGTCGTTCGGGCTCTTCGTGGTGTGAGTCGTTCGGGCTCTTCGTCCTGGTCTGAGTCGTTCGGGCTTCTCGTGGTGTGAGTTGTTCGGGCCCCTCATCCTGGTGTGAGTCGTTCGGGCCCCTCCTCCTGGTGTGACTCGTTCGGGCTCCTCGTGGTGTGAGTCGTTCGGGGCCCGCGTCGTGGTGTGAGTCGTTCGGGCTCCTCGTGGTGTGAGTCGTTCGGGCGCCTCGTCCTGGTGTGAGTCGTTCGGGCCCTTCCTTGTGGTGTGAGTCGTTCGGGCTCCTCGTGGTGTGAGTCGTTGGGGTCTCTCGTCCTGGTGTGAGTCGTTCGGGCTCCTCGTGGGGCCTCTTGGGGGCCTCTTGGAGCTTCTTGGGGCCTCTTGGGGGCCTCTTGGGGGCCTCTTGGGGGCCTCTTGGGGGCCTCTTGGAGCCTCTTGGGGCCTCTTGGGCGCCTCTTGGAGGCCTCTTGGGGACCTCTTGGGGCCTCTTGGGGGCCTCTTGGGGGCCTCTTGGAGGCCTCTTGGGAGCCTCCTGGGGGCCTCTTGGGGCCATCTTGGGGCCTCTTGCGACCTCCTCAGAAGCGCAGATGAGCGCTGCCCCCTGAGAAGGACAAAATGAGCCCAAAACCTTCGTAAAATCAATGATTTTGCTATGAGGGAAGATGAGCGCGGCCCCCTCAGAAGGCCAAAATGGGGCCCAAACCCTAGTAAAATCAATGTTTTTTACTTCAACGACGAGTTCAGGCGCCAAACTCCCTCCCCCCCCTCGGGGCCAGAATCCTCGTGAGGGTCGTCGTTTTTTGGCCCTCCCAGGAGTCGAAAAAGACCCCTCCAACCACCCGCGGCGCCCCCTCTCCAGGCCCAGGGGGAGGGGGTAGGGGGAGGGGTAAACCCCTCCCCGAAGGGGAAGAAGGGGGGTTGGGGGGTTGAGGACAGAGAAAGCTCGCTAAACCACTCACGCCCAAAGGGCTGGTGGGATTTCGGCGTCCAGGGGCCTTCGCCGGGCCCAGGGAACTTCAACGACGACTCAGGATGAACAGCTGGTTCAGGGGAAGGGGTTCACATCCCTTGAGATCCACGTCGTGAAATAGTGACGAAATCGGAGGTCTGGACTAGGAAACCCGTGGAGTCATTCCTCGGAGATTTCAACCGAGGCAGCGAACCTCTTCCAGCTTGCCATGAGCATGTTCTGGGACGCCTCGCGGTCGGAACACGGCATGGAGTGCCTGCAGCTGGAGATGTGGGGCATCCGGTGGTTCGAGGACTTCATGGAGGCCTACATCCCCCACGCCGCGAGGCTGCAGCGGAACAGTCTGGCGATGTTGCCTCATCAGGCGTCCTGGGAGGTGCCCGCAGGCTACCGCGATCCGTCGCTGAATATCGCCGTGTTCTCGCTGTGCGACTATGCGCCAGGCGCTCCGATGCACTGGCTGCTCGCGAGGTCGCAGCAGAACCGGCAGGCCTACTGCGGCCGCCACGGATACGGTATGGAGTGGACCAGCCAGCGCCCAGCGCTGTCGTCCTCGCGGCACCCTGTCTGGGGGCAGCTGGCTGGGCCGCTGGAGCTTCTGCTGAACGGCGCAGGCCGCCCGTACGATTGGGTCATGTCGATGGACTGTGACTCGCTGTTCGTGAACATGGACGTGACGCTCGACTCGCTCATCTACCGCTTCGCCGGCCGCGACACGCCCTGGGGGTCCCTGGAGATCGATCCGGAGGTGCACTTCCTGATCTCCGAGGACGGCCGCGGCCTCGCGGGCGGGAACTGGATCGTGCGCAACTCGCCGGAGGGGCGCCGGTTCTTGACGGAGGTGTACGGCCAGGACGAGCCCGAGAGGACGCGGCGGCGCGCAGAAGGGGGGCTGGCGCGAGGGGGACGGCCTTCTCGGAGTGACCTTTTGGTGCGGGCCCATTTGGGCCCCCCTATCGCCGACCGCGATGCGGTAATAGCGTCTTGCGCGCTCGTGTTTGGTCCCCCCCGCGGCGTCCAAAAGCCGCACACCAAAGGTCACTCTTACCCGGGGTCACTCTTGCATGTAGTCGATAAGAAGGCTATACGGGGCTTCCTGGAGGCCCTCCCCCCTTCCTGGGCGACGTCTCAGAAGTCTTCGACCACTTCAAGGAAGCCCCCTGTCTGCCTCAGAAGGCCGCCCCTCTCGCCCAGATGTCACCTCTGGCGCGCCACCCTGAGGAACCCGTACCTGAGGCACGACCTGCGCGACCAGTTTTCGCTGCTTTGGCGCTCAGGGTCAGGGAGGGGATAGGCTCAGAGGTGGATGCATCGACCCCCAATGGCCCGTTCGTCGCCGATGGGGGCCCGATGGCCTTCCCCGCCCAGGCGCGTGCGGTTCCGCCATCGGGAGCCTGTCGCCGATCCATCGGCGATGTATCGCCGATTCCAGCTCGGTATTTCCCCCCCCCCCCCCCTCCGAGCTGCCCCCCCCCCCTCCCTTCGTTTCCCCTCAGGCACCTCGTGCGCCCCGGCGTCTCCGTGCCCAAGCCCACCGAGCGCGCGCTGCAGCTCGGCGCGGCCGCCCCGGCCGCGCCGGCGGGCTGGCCCGACGTGGGCTACACGCCGGGGGTGCGGCTCGTGCCTCAGGCCAGAGGGCTGGGTCCGGCCCGTGCCCGCCACTTCGGGAACCTACTTCCCAGGGGGTGAGGTTGAGGAGTAGGAAGAAGAATGATGATAATAGTCGTAATAACAATGAGAAGAAGACGAATAATACGAATAAGAAGAACAAGCAGACGAATACGTATAACAAAAAGACAAGTTGCAATAAAAAGACTACCGCGAGTAACTATTAGAAGAAGAAGACGAATAATACTATTAGTCGTACCGGTACCAATAGTAAGAAGGGGAATCATATTAATATTCAGAAGAAGACGAACAATAATACTAATACTAAGAGAGAAGCAGAATACTAGTAATAATGATAAGAATACTAGGACAATGAACACACTAATAATACGAATAATACTAAGACTTATAATAATACTACTAAGCAGAATACGAAGAATGACAACTGATACTACTAACATTGATAAGAACAATAAGATTATGAATAATAGCAAGAAGGAGACGAGGAGGAGGAGGAGGAGGAGGAGGAGGGGGAGGAGAAGGGGGAGGAGGAGGAGGAGGGGGAGGAGGAGGGGGAGGAGGAGGAGGAGGGGGAGGAGGAGGGGGAGGAGGAGGAGGAGGAGGAGGAGGAGGAGGAGGAGGAGGAGGAGGATGGAGGAGGAATGAAGGATGAGAGAGGCAGGCATCTCCGGCAGCATTTCTTTCTCCTCCTCTTCGTCCTCCTCTTTCCCCCCCCCCTCATCTAGGCTCGAAGGTCGAAACGGAGAACATCCTCAGGGGCAGCGTTAGGGGGGGATAGGTTCAAGGTGGGATGCTCCAACCTCAAATCGTCCGTTGATCGCCGACAGAGGCCCGAAAGCCCACCCCGCCCAGGAGCTTGGGGATTCGCTATCAGTCGGCGATGCATCGCCGATTCCAGATCGATGTTTCCTCCCCTGAGCTGGCCCCCCTTAACGTTGCTCCTCAGTGAGGAAGCAGATCTGGGTGTTTGCGGGCTCAGAGGGCTCAAGGATATCCACTTCCACTGCCTCCTCGGGTGCTTGGGTCGGCCGGTCCCCAACGGGATGGGCATTAGCGCTGGCCGGAGCACTGGTCGATTTCCACCGCGTTGGGGGTGCCGTGGTCGGCACGTTGGGGGAACACGCCGATCTCGCCCGCTCAACCTTGTGTTTGCTGCCCTCGCCTTGACGGGTAACGCCGACGTCGAACATGTGCTGCTGCTGGCATACCCTCCACTTTTGGGGGGCCCATCTCCCAGAGCCTCGGAAGGCAGTGGTCCACACGCGTTTCGGATTGTTCAGTAATCGAGGTCTCCCAGATGTGGTCGGAGTACACGTGGTCGGAGGATCGCGCCGCATCGCCGATGCATCGTCGATGCGGCTCGATGTGGAGCCCGATTATCTCCGCGCTGGCGTCACCGATGCACCACCCACGTCGCCGAAGCATCGCCGACTCATCGCCAATGTATCGGCGATGCATCGGCGTTGCAGTGCGATCCTCCGACCTCATCTACTCGGACACTATTTAGGAGGCCTCTAAATAAGCCCCCCCATCGTGCCGCTCCGCCCAACGGCCCGTTCCAGCCCCACCCCCACCCCTACCCGTGCAGACACTGCCCCCCCAACGCCGTCCCCCCCGCCCCCCCTCGGGCTCCCCTGTGCAGGACGGGCCATGCCTGCATCCCACGCGATCGCTTCCCCCTCACCCCCCCACGCATTTGAACAGCGCGAAGTACTCATGCCCACTGCCTCCCGAGGCCCTGGGGTCCCACAGTGGTGGACAATGGGTCGACGCTCTCCTTCGACGTCGCAATTCTTCCGTGACGCTGGTCCCTTGGGGAATCTCGACTCTTCCCCTGGTGCTGGCTTTTCATCCAGAGTCGTTTTTGTACTGTCCCGAGGCAGGGAGACGGCCTCCAGATGCAGAAAACAACTCACAATAGTCGTCGCGATGTGTTGGCGTCGCCCAGATCTGAGGGCACCCCGGGCGTCCCGCATCAGGAGATGCTGCTGGGGTCCTACCCGCACGTGAGCTGCTCCAACCAGGGCGACCGCGCGCACCGTTGCTGGCAGGGCGCGGCCGAGGGGGGCGCCGACTTCATCGTCTCGGTGCCGCTCCTCGGGTCGCTGCCGCAGGACATGGCGCAGGCGATGCTCGACCGGTTCCTGCTGGAGGCGGTGGGGTCGCTGGGGGACCCCGCCTACGAGCAGCAGCTGCGCGGCCTGTGCGCGTCCGCGGACATCTCCCGCTGCCTGATGGGCGGCGGGGGGCGGGGGGGCTGACGCGGCCGTGTCTGCGCGGGTTCCCGCACGCGCAAGGCGGGGCGGCCATTGGACCGGGGGTGGTGCGGGCGGACCTCAGGGGAGGCCGAGTTGAGACAGCGGTAGTTGGCCTTCGGGGGGCCCCTCATCGCAACGGCTGGACGCAGCCTGAAAAACTGGTGCGTTTGGACGACGACGGCGAGGGCAAGGACAATGGGGGAGCAGGCAGAGGGGGAGGGGGCGGAGCGGGGCGAAGAGGGGGATGGGGAGAGGAGGAAAAGAGAGAGCGAATGGCGGTTCTGGGGGTGGCTCTGGCGGCCCTGGCCTGCAATATGCCCAGGTCTTGCCATCCTCAGCCCTTTGACTCTTCCTGCCCTCTACCTCCCCTCCCCGTCCCGCCGCTCCCATCCCTGGCCTTCGCCGCATCTTCTCTGCCTCCTCTTTTCGTTGCCCTCCTCCTTGTGCCCGCCTTTTCCGCTCCTGAACCTGCATGAGCTGGGTCTGGTCCCCCAGTCGTCCGGCGCCTCGATTTTTCGAGACGCGGGCCCCCGACCTCTCGACCACTTCCATGCTGAGCTGCCCTGGTCCGCCCGCGTCGGAACAGAACACGTGCCGTGTTCAATGCGTCCGTGTTGACACGCTGCGTGTTGGCTCTGCACGTGTCGTTTTGGCGAACGTATCGCACCTACATTTTCAGTCTACGTGTTGAGCTCCGTGTCAACACTCTACGGGTTGTGTGTTGCGCATCGGGGTAGCTAAGCTTCCCTGACCCGAGTAGCTTTTTGACGTTCCCGAGGCGTGGCAAGTGTTCCGAATAACCGAACATTTGGGAACACTTCTGTCTCGATGTTTTAGAGGTGTCAGGATGTTTGGGAGCCCTTCTCTTTTGGCTAACTCCCTCTGGAACTCCCCAAACTGGGCTGCGCTCGCTCCGTCTGAGGCGAGGTCGGCCTGCGAGGCTGTCTGAAGCAAGCGCCCTGCGGATCATCGCGTCGACGCTGCTGTTTTTTTGAGAGAGCCGGCGCGCCGATGTTGTGGCTCTGATCTTTCAGTATACACCCGTAAGGCTTATAAAGAAGCAGCTTCCAGATCAGAGTCTGAGCTTCCAGAGTAAATTTTGCAATATCTGAATTCCAGGGTCGACCAGGGAGGACGGCACAGGCGACAATCATGTTTCATGCTTTTACGCGTATCCATTATTTAATCACACCGTGCTTAGAGTCTTCAGACCCGGTCCACTAAGAGTCTGTTTTCTCAGGTTGATGTGTTCGTTTATCAACGTCTGGTGTAACCAATGTAACGATATATTGTGCCATGATGAGGGGGAGGGACGAGGGAGGAGGAGGAGGAGGAGGTTTAGGCAGATGAGTCATTATGCCCTTCTTCCTCCACCGCCCTCCCTCTTCCCTTCCCCCTCTTTCTCCCTCCTCTTTACCGCCTGATCAGCCTACCCCTCCTCCTCGAACGGTTCCTCTTCCTCCTCTTCTTCCTCTTTCCCCCGCCCACCTCTTTATACATAACGTCTCCCTGTCGACCACCAAACGTGTCGTTAGTGCGCGCTGGGCATTTCGTCTTAGACGCCTCCACATGCCACAAGGGGTTCGGTGGATTACGATATTGAAGCATGAAGCTGGCTTCGTTTTCGCAGTTGCACAGATGGATGGCGGTTGGTTTTCCAAACGTGGTTCTCGCCCTGGCGTCTCGCACACTCGTGCTTTTTCCAGCCTAAGAGTTACATGAATGGAGGCCGATCATTTCTCATAGTGTTGGGCACTCCTGGTTCGAGTCAGGAATCGACTACATAATTGATTTACCCCAGAATGGCTCTTCTCGTCAAATCA
Source organism: Prorocentrum cordatum (assembly GCA_963575745.1). Taxonomy (NCBI): domain Eukaryota; class Dinophyceae; order Prorocentrales; family Prorocentraceae; genus Prorocentrum; species Prorocentrum cordatum. Next base: position 175,054 of record CAUYUJ010014387.1, on the reverse strand, counting down.
TACCTATAATGTTCGTAGATCTAGGGGCATTTGATGCATGTTTCATGGAGTCGACGAACAAATCCATATTGGGGTAAATCAATTATGTAGTCGATCCCCTACTCGACTGATAGCTGGAAGGATGGAGGCCAGTCCCGCTTCAAGACGGCGCTCCCGCCCGAGTTGCGGGCCCGCGAGGGGCTCCGTCTTTTAAAGAGGGGGGGGGGGGCGCTTCGTGCAGTGGCATGTTCACAGTGCCCGCGAGGACTCCTGGGGCGGGGACTCCTGGGGACCGGAGGGTGTGCTGCAGCATCGTTTGTACATGCTGGGTTTAGCTTGGTCCCCCTCCTCCACCTCCCCTGGGAGCAGCTTCTCCTCCTGCCCCTCCGCCAGGTGTGCTCCTCCTCCTGATCATCGTGATAATTAAACCTTCTCCTCCTCCTCCTCCTCCTCCTCGTCCTCGTCCTCTTCCTTCTCCTCTTCGTCCTCGTCCTCGTCCTTGCCCTCAGCATCGTCCGTTTCCTTGTCCTCCTCTTTCTCGTCGTCGTGGTCGTCGTCGTCGTCGGCGGCGGCGGCGTCTTCCTCCTCATCCTCGTCGTCGTCCTCCTCTTCCTCCTCCTCCTTTTCCTTCACTCGCCCCCACGCGGGCCCCAGGGATGGCCCGAATAGGCCCTCCAAGGCCGCCCTCCAAGACGCCGCCGCCGACGACTACGACGACCACGACGACGAGAAAGAGGAGGACAGACGCTGAGGGCAAGGACGAGGACGAGGCCGAGGAGGAGGAGGAGCAGGATGAGGAGGAGGAGGAGGAGGAGGAGGAGGAGGAGGAGGAGGACGGGGACGATGAGGAGGAGGAGGAGGAGGAGGAGGAGGAGGAGGAGGAGGAGAATGAGGAAGAGGAGGACAACGAGGACAGAGCCTCAAAATCGCCTCTTGGAGCCTCTTGGGGCTCTTTCGAGGGTCCTTGTGGCCCCCTTAGAGGGTCCTTGTGGCCCCCTGAGGGGTCTCGGTCCCTCGTGGGGCCCTCGTGGGGCTGTTTCGGGGGCCTCTTGCGAGCTCTGGAGGGCCTCTTGGGGCTATCGTGGAGGGCGTTGGTGAACAGCAGGGGGTCCTAACGTTTGGTCCATCTCTGGGGCCCTCGAACTCGCCCCTTGGGGCTCTTTTGTGGCGCTCTTTGGGGCGATCTTGGGAACTCTTGGGGCCGTCTTGTCGGCCTCTTGAGGCCGTCTTGGGAACCTCTTGTGCCCATCTTGGGGCTCTCTTGGGCCATCCTGGGGCCATCTTCCGGCCTCAAAAACGCATTTGAAGCGAAACGGCGATACGGCACACAGCATTGAGATTCTCCTAGTTGTTGGCGTATTTTGGCCTCTTGGGGGGGAGGGTATTGAGGGGGTCCGAGAGCACTTGGAGCTGTCTTGTGGCCCCCTCGTCGGGCCTCTTGGAGGCATGTTGGAAGCTATCTTGAACCATCTTCGGCTACCTTGGGTCGCTTTCGAGGCCATCGTGGAGCAGGCTGTGTATGAGGACCTCTTGGAGCCATGTTGGGCGCCCCTGACACATTTCGAACCCTTTCCAAGCACCTCAGGGAGGGGAGGGGGAGGGTACCCCTTCCCGAAGAGACGAGGGTTTTTGGAAGAGGAAAGGACAGATCTCGTTAGACCACCTTAGCTTACGTTGCTGGCGGAATACGAATTATTTCTCTCCTCTCTTCCCTGCTCTCGCCCCTGGCTCTGTCCGAAACATGTCCCTCCCCTTCAGTGTAAAATGTTTATGTGCAGGATGGGGCACATGTTTTTTTTGTGGCTGTCTCACTCCATTTTCTTTGCCTCGAAACGGTGTTCCCACAGCATCGCGTTTCTCATGTTCGGATCTTTGCACCCGTCGCTCAGCGCGAGCCAGCTCCTGCTGCTGCTTTTCGTCCTCCTCCTCCTCCTCTTCCCTCGTCCTCCTGCTCATCCCCCTTCTGATCCGCCACCTCCTCCTCCAATGTACGCCTCCCCCGCCGAGGCCGAGCGCCTCAGGCAGCGCGTCCTTGAGAGGAGGAAGCGGGCTGGGCTGTTTGACGCTTTTGACGAGGAAGAGGGGGGGGAAATATTCTTTTTGGTTTGCATGTGAATGTGTTGACCCTTTCGGTCGGTGCAGTGCTCCTCCAACATACGGCGTTCCCTTCTTCGGATTGCGCAAAATGCGATGAGGCCCCCTTTGGAGTTCCAGGCGCGCCATGGCGCACGTCGGCGGATGGAGAGAAGTCAGCGCAATGGGAAGGGATGGGTGGAAAGGGAAGGAAGGATGTCTGACGTTGCGCGAGCGCGCCTAGCTTGCCCCCTGCCCTCGCCCACCCCCTTCTCCTCCTCCTCCTCCTCCTCCTCCTCCTCCTCCTCCTCCTCCTCCTCCTCCTCCTCCCCCTCCTGCTGCATACATGTCCACTCTCCTCGACCGCCCCCCTTCCCTCCACGCCCCTCCCTTCCCCTCCCCTTCCCTCTCCCCCCCTCCCCCCGCACCTGCCCCCCACTCCACCCCTCTCCACCATCCCTACTCCCTCCTCTCCTCCACAAGCACTCAATATGAATACTATTCCCCTCTCTCCCCTGACCCTGCTCCCCTCCCCTCCCCTCTCCTCCCCCGCCCTCCCCCCAGCCCCTCCCCCCTCGCCCACCGCGCTGCCTCGTCTCTTCCCCTCCCCGCCGCCGCCGCGGGCGCCGCCGCGAGCCGCCTCCAGTGACCGCGCGCCAAGGCGGTGCCGCGGGAGCTGTGGCCCGCACCCGGCGGCGGGGCCGCGCCGGCGCGCCGCAGCCTCCGCAGCACGGGCGGCGGCGTGGAGCTCGTCGGCGGGGCCCTCGGGGGCCGCCCCTCTGCTCAGCCACGCGCAGTGGGGGGTCAGGGTGAGAGGGGAAGGCTTCTGAGAAGCACCGCTGTTTTTAAGGAGGCGCGGGCCGTCTCTACAGATGTACGGCGGGTGCCTTCTAAGAAGCAGCCTCCTTCTAAAAAGCCTCCCCCCTCCCCCTGAATTCCCTCTTGTGCGCGTCGCGAAGCTGCGCAATCATCATATTACTAGTATGGAGGCGAACAAAACATACGAATGACACTGCAGCATTACTGATATCTTTACCACTAGCACAAACGTGCCAGTACCACTACTATTCATATGTATACTTCTAGTCGTAATACTAGTACAAGCACTGCCATATTATTTGACTTAACTTGACTTGAACAATAATAATAAGATGCTGCAATGCCTACTACTACTTTTACTCCTACTCCTATCCTTATTCCTTATTCGAATATACTCCTACTCCCTCCTCAGGCCGGCCGATAGGGGCCGCATCCGGGTGGTCCCATCCTAACTTGTAAAAAACAATACAACATCAACATTTTTCTTATTTTTTCCTCTCGACATGGACGTCTTGTCGTCCACGGCGATAATCCATTGCAAAAAATACCACAAAGAGCACACGCGCGCGTTCATGTCAGAATCCTACCGAACACCGTGTGTTTGCAAGCATTTCAACATAAAAACATCAAACACCCAATGTTTTTTCACAAAAATTGTACAAATTTCCCGCCCGGGCTCTCTTGCTGAAATCATAGGAAAACCATAGGAATCTTAAGAATTCGGTCAAATCCAGCGATTTCACGTCATCGCGCGGTGCACTCGCGATGCTCTGTCATGCACCCAGGCCGCGAATCCTGTGCAAAAAATACCACGCGGGCGACATGCGCGCGCGTCGCCGCGAGCGCATGCTCAAATCCTTCTAGAGTCGTCGCCGTCATTGGCACCGTCGCATGGACGTCCTGTCGTCCACGTCGCAAAATGCATAGCAGGAATGGGACGCGGCGCACACCCCGCGCCCGCCCATCCAATCCGTCCCATTCTAATCTGCAAAAGACAATACACAGTTTTTGTTTTTCTTGTCAACATGGTCGTGCTGTCGTCACGTCGCAAAATGCGTGGCAGGAATGGGACGCGGTGCACACCCCGCGCGAAGGGGTGACATGTCGCTCTCGCCTCGGCGCCGCGCACCAACGTTTTTCCTCTCAGCATGGACGTCCTGTCGTCCACGTCGCAAAATGCTTGGCAGGAATGGGATGCGGCGCACACCCCGCGCCCGCCCATCCAAACCCCCCCTTTATAAAAAAACAGTACAAGTTGGGGCCTTCAGGCTTCCTGCGGTGTACCGGGCCATTCTCGACTCGTCTGGCAATGCGTGCGCGGCATTCAACACGCGCTCGCCAGTTCCCGTCGGCAACCGCCATCGCGGCCGCATCAGCTGTAATTACCAAACCGGCTGGCCGGTGTGACTTCGGCCCCCAGTTGTGCCAGCTTTGCTTCTTATGTTGTGGGAGGGCGGGTGGGACTGGGCATGCCATGCTTGACTCGCTCGAGCTGGCTAGCTTGACTCCTACTCCTACCCCTACTACTACTACTACTACTACTACTACTACTACTACTACTACTACTACTACACTACAATTACTACTAGTAGTTAGTAGTAGTATAGTAGTAGTATAGTAGTATAGTAGTAGTAGTAGTAGTAGTAGTAGTAGTAGTAGTAAGTAGTAGTTGTACTAGTAAGTAGTAGTAGTAGTAGTAGTAGTATAGTAGTAGTAAGTAGTAGTAGTAGTAGTAGTAGTAGTAGTAGTAATAGTAGTAGCAGTAGTAGTTGTAGTAGTACTACTAGTAGTACTACTACTATTATTACTACTACTACTACTACTAGTACTACTAGTACTACTTTTACTACTACTACTACAACTACAACGAGACCAACAACAACTACTACTACTACTACTTCTACTACTACGACGACGACTACTACTACTACCAGTACTTTTACTACTACGACGGCGACGACGACGACTACTGCTACTACTACTACCACTACTACTACTACTACTACGACTACTACTACTACTACTACTACTCTGACCCCTACTACAATTACTACTACTATCAAAATGATTACGACTACTACTCTACTACTACTACTACTACTACTACTACTACTACTACTACTACGAATACGACTTACTGGGTTACTACTGCCCGCCGCTACGACTGTTAGTAGTAGTGCTACTACTACTACTACTACTACTACTACTACGATTACTACTACTACTACTACTACTACTACTACTACTACTACTACTACTACTACTAGTACTACTAGTACTACTACTACTACTACTACTACTACTACTACTACTACTTCTTCTTCTACTACTACTACTACTACCACTACTACTACTACTACTACCATGCTTACGTATACTAATACTAAAACTAAAACGATTACTACTGCCAGTAATACTACGACTACTACTACGACTACTACTACGACTATTACTACTACTACTACTACTACTACTACCACTACTACCACTACTACTACAACTACCACGGCTACTCCGAATAAAAACTACAACTACTACCATTACTACTATTACTACTACTACTACTACTACTACTCCTACTACTACGACTAGTACTACTGCTACTATTACCACTACGACTACGACTACGTTTACTATTACTAGTTCTACGAGTAGTACTAGTACAACTACTACTACTACTACTACTACTACTACTACTACTACTACTACTACTACTACTACTACTACTACTACTACGACTACTACTACTACTACGACAATTTCGACCACGACTACAATTACTATTGCCGCGGCCACTACTACTACTACCACTACTATTATTATTATTACTACTACTACTACTTCTCCCACTACTAGTACTCCTAGTACGAGTACTAGAAGTAGCACTAGTACGAGCACGACTATTAACTACTACTCCTACTCCTACTCCTACTACTACTACTACTACTACTACTAGAACTACTACTACTACTACTACTAGAACTACTACTACTACTACTACTACTACTACTACTACTACTACTACTACTGCTGCTGCTGCTGCTGCTACTACTACTACTACGACTACTACTACGACTACGACTGCTACTACGACTACGACGACTGCTAGTATTACTACTACGACTACATATACTACTGCTTCTACTTCGACGACTACTAGTATTGTTATTAGTATTACTACTACTTCTTCTTCTATGATTACTACTACTTCCGAATAACACCTTCGCAAAGACGAAAGTAACAGGAACACTAGCACCACAACTACATATACATATACATATACACATAACACAAAGAACACGGATAAGCATCATAACAATAAGCACCGTAAAAATATTCAGAAGAAAAAGATTGGCCTTGCCCCTCTCGGCGCCGCTCGCACGGCACCGCTGCGTCCGGGAGGGGGCTGAACGGAGCGATCGTTAGAGGAGGAAGCGGTATATCGATACCGACACCCTTTATCGGTGTCGCCTTTTTGCATAAATTCAGGTCTGAGCGCATGTCTGAAGGTAGGCCGCGAAAGGGCGACTTAGGACAATGTGTTCGTACCCTTTGGGGCCCCCAGATCGGAGCCATTCGGGGACGGCTGCCCGGAGCGTATTCCGCGCTGTGCCAGTCTTATCCCCTGTTGTCCCGCTTCCCCCGCTCCCGGTCGCTCCTCCTCCTTCCCCCCCCAGGCTGGGCCCTCTCTGAGAGCCGTTCTTTTCTGTTGTTGCGCGGCGCCTGTTCATCGAACGACCAGGCGCGCATGAGGTCAACGAGGTAGTTGAGGAGGTGGAGGAGGAGGAGAAAAAGGCTGAGGAGGAAGAGGAGGAGGAGGAGGAGGAGGAGGAGCAAGAGGAGCGGCGGAGGCTGAGGAGGAGGGAAAAGGAGCAGGACGAGGCTGAGGAGGAGGAAGATGAGGATGAGGAGGAGGCGGAGGAGGAAGGAGGGAGGAGGAAGGAGGAGAAGACCAGAAGGAGGATGAAGGAGGGAGGAGGAAGGTGCCGCCGTGCTTTTGGAGGTTTGGTGCGACTCTGACGGGCTTGAAAGGGATCTACGGAATGCCATGGGAAAGAGGCGTGGGGGAGGGATTCGGAAGAATAGGAGGGGGATGATGATGAGGAGGTGGGACGGAGAGGATGAAGATGAGGAGGAGGAAGAAGAGAAGGACTTGTCGTATATGTCAGCCCAACTGACCCTCTGAAGCCTCCAAAGGCAAACTGGCCAACAACTTCAATGCCTTCGATACTGGATCCTCGAGTGTCGTGGGCCAAACTTCGGACCGGAGACGGAGGATGATGAGGAGGAGGAGAAGGAGGAGGAGAAGGAGGAGGAGTAGGAGGAGGAGGATCAGCAAATAGAGGAGGAGGCGGAGGAGGAGGAGGAGAAGGAGGAGGAGGAACAGGAGGCGGAGGAGGAGGAGGAGGAGGAGGAGGAGGAGGAGGAGGAGGCGGAGGAACGGAGCCCTTGGGCCGTCGCTGCGTCTGCTTCGCTCGTGGCTTCGCGCCCGTTGGCAGCGGCGGTGCCGTCCCTCTCAGTGGCGCTGGAGCCACTCGGGGTGCCAGACGCCCCCGCCCCCACGCGTCGGAGGCGGACGGGGAGGCGCCGGAGGGCCCAGACCCTCCCAGACATCTGGCGCCTCGAAAAAGTCGAGACGGGTGTTTCTCATCGTCTGCGGCCTCTCGGGGCCCTCAACGGGGCCTCGAGACTGCACAGGAACGACTCGGGATGAAGTGCTGGTCCCAGAGAAGTGGTCGAGAGGTCGTGGGCCCGTACCTCGACGAAGATCGGGACGCCGGATGCCTGGAGCGGGGGAGGGCCCAGGCTTTTCCGGCGGACTGGCTCTGTCCGCGCTGGTGCTTTCTCGTGCGTTTTCTTTGGCACGTGTTTGGCGTGTCACCTCTCCCGAGCTCCTGCGCACGCACTTGGCGCGCCTGCCCCCGCGGCCAGGCGCACGCAGGGCTTGGCGGTGGTAATTATGGTGGTGGAGCCGTGCCCGGGCTCCGCGGACTGGCCGGACAGGGCCCCCGTGGGGGGGGAGGGGACTTTTGCTCCCGGCGCGCCGACCTGCGCCCGAGGTCCGGGCCGGGGGCAGCGTGGGGCTCGCGTGCTCTCCCCCGCCCGGCCTGCTGCTCGGCCCGCCCTGCCTGGGCGAGCAGGTGCGGGGCGGCCTGGCCGCCGGCCCGCCGAGGGCGGGGTGGGGTCGCATGGGCTGCGCCCGGGAGCAAAAGAGCACTGGGGCCGGTCGCGGCAGCCACGCGGGGGAGGGGGGAGGCGCCAAGACACGCCAGACCTCCTATAAGTCGTGATGTGGCAGTCCGCGGCCTGAGTTCTCGGCCCCCTGCCGACTTGTCGTCCTGGATCGATCCCGAGGGCCCTGGAGCCCGAGAGGGGCCCCAGAGACTGCACTGAAAACGTCAAGGCGTCGGAGGTCTCCGGCGGGGAAGAGGGTGTTCTCGGAGATTGACGGCGACAGAGGGTGAGGCTCAGGACGAGGCAAGCTCGTCGGCAGCGAGGCGACGCGGCGAGGAGGAGGAGGAGGCGGCCGTCGGCGAGTCGACGCAGGCGGCGGCGTCGAGGCGGAGGAGAGCTGAGGAGGGGTGGGGGGTCTGTCCGTTTCTGGCACTTTCGCTGGGATTCCGATGTTCCCGAAGGTGGGAAAGGGGGAAGGCGGAGGAGGAGGAGGAGGAGGAGGAGGAGGAGGAGGAGGAGGACAAGTCGAAGACGAAGACAACCGAACCGACCAGCCGCGGTGGTGGAACATGCGGGAGGAGGAGGAGGAGGAGGAGCAGGAGGAGAGGGCGGAGGACAACAATGAGGAGAAGAAGGGGTAGGCATATGATGATGGGTTGAAGAATGACCAGGGCGAGGAGGGCGACAAGGAGGAGCGGGGGAGGTACGAAGGAGAAGAGGAACAGGAGCTGGAACGTACGTAAGCAGGAGCAGGGATGATCAGGAGGAGGGAGGAGGATGCTGATGGTGAAGATGTGAAGGAGAGCGATGAGGAGGACGAGAGCGACGAAGGAGAAGGGAGCAGGGAGGATGGAGCAGGAGGAGGAGGAGGAGGAGAAGGAGGAGGAGGAGGATGAGGAAAGTGACCCTGAACAGTGAGAACCATTTGCAGGATTTCGCGCAGGATCATGCGCAAGGAGGAGGGAAAGAGGTGATGATGGTGATGATGATGATGATGATGATGATGATGATGATGATGATGACGGTGGTGATGGTGATTGTGATGGTGATGATGATGTTGCTGCTGACGTTCATGATGCTGATGCTGATGCTGATGAGGATGATGCTGGTGATGATGGTGATGATGACGCTGATGCTGATGATGCTGATGATGATGATTGTGATGCTGATGGCGATAAGAACGACGACGGAGATGATGATGCTGCTGATTACGATAATGCTGCTGCTGATGATGGTGGTGCCGATGACGCTGATGATGCTGATCCTGATAATTAATGATGACCATGATGATGCTGCTGCTGATGATGATGCGAATGAGAGGATGATGATGCTGATGCTGATGCTGCTGCTCCTGCTGCTGATAATGATGATGATGATGATGATGATGATGATGATGATGATGATGATGATGATGATGATGCTGATGATGATGATGATGCTGATGATGATGATGACGATTAGGATGCTGATTCTGATGCTGATCAGGATGATGCTGATGCTGATGCTGATGACGATGGTGCTGATGCTGCTGCTGATGATGCTGCTGATGATGACGATGCTGATGATGAGTATCATGATGAAGATGATGCTGCTGATGATGACGCTGATGCTGATGATGCTGCTGATGATTGTGTTGCTGATGGCGACGACGACGATGATGATGATGTTGATGATGATGGTGATGAT